>JARVGP010000160.1:0-20659 GCA_029876185.1 Mansonella ozzardi
TGTTTTTTTTTAAAATTTTTGTTAATTTAAAAAATTTTATTTTCTTTTTTAAATTTTAAAAAAAAAAAAAAAAAAAAAAAAATGGAAATTAATTTCAAAATGGAATATTGAAGAACTGGATTGCGTACGGTAAATAACAAATGCAAAACAATCATTCAAGACTGAATTTCATCAATTGTGATAAAAAACTGTAGTAGTGGCCGTAAATTTTGATCAATTAAAAATTTTTAAAAATTTTAATTCATTCTACATTTCGTCGATTAAATTTTCGGATCAAAAAGTTTCTGTTACGATCTTGAACTATATTAAATGAAAGAGAAATTAACAAGGAGGATATTAGGTTAAATTTGAATTGCTATCAATTTCTAAAAATAAAATATCTCAGAGAATGAGAGCAAAATGAGATAGTAAAACTGCAAGAACTTTATAGATGGTAATGATACTATATAAAATTTATAAAACAATGCTTTTTTAATTTTGATGAAGTTTTTTCATTTTTCCTCATTTCTCGAAACTGATAAATTCCAGAAGTTTCGCCTTAATCATTTTTGCAATTTCTTTAGAATATTATGTAAGTAACGGACATTCTCACCATTATTATTTTTTTTCAAAACACGCACAGACACAGACACACGTGTTCATACACATTCACATACAAATAAAAAATTAAGATATAGGGAGAAAATTAAGATGAGAAACTAGATGTATCGTACTTAGTTTTCGTTAGATATATTTTATATATTGTAATGTATTTTAGTTAGTTGTGTATGTTACATAAAATGATTCAATTGTAAGGTTAATTGAAATTATTGCTAGATTGGCTAATTGTTTGTTACGCGAAAAAAAATGTACTATGAGATACTACAAATTTGTGTGATGAAGCTTGAGCAAATTATGAACTAAGTTAAAAAGCACATGAAATTTCACAAATTTTTCCTGTTAATTTTAAATAGATAATTGAGGAAGTATAGCCTTAGATTCATTTCAGTTTTTTTTGTTTCCCTTTCTCTCTCTCTCTCTCTCTCTGTATCATAAAAACTTTGTCGTAGTTTTTTTATACTTTTGAAATGAATTGAATTATTATGATTGATCGAATTGTATCGTCATAAAACTGACATTATTTCCCAAGTGTTACATTTTCATTTGCAAGTCTAATGCTATAATATTATACACTTGAAGAGCAAGCTAGCAATAGCTCATGCTATTCAATGTTTGATTGAAGAAACTATAACGTAACACTTGTACATTATCAAAGAAACTGAAATGTGCAAAAAATTTGCATTATTTAACTTATGATAAGGTATTGCTAAAGATCATTAATTTTTCATATTTATGTTATCTAAAAATTAGGGAAGAAGTATCATTTACTATTGTATAATTTTTAAATGGAAAGAAATTTTTTTTTTTTGTTATCTTATAATGCTATCTCAAAGGAAAAAAAAACTCCGTTTTGGTTTTAAAATTAATTTTCCATATTTCGCTTCGAATCATTGCAACAACATATTAATTATTAATAAATAAGATAACAAAGAATATTTAATTCATAAAATTGACAATTATTTTCTTGTTTCAAATAAGCATTCTGATCAGATATCTCACAACATTTTAAACTGATAACACTGCGATTTCGTTTACACATTAAAATCCTATTGAAATTTATTTTTAGTCAGCAACATATGTGAGCAAGAATCAATATTTTAATGCTTATTCTAGTGTTATTATTAGAATGAAGCAGACAAATTTATCGTTATATCGGACTTTTTGATTTATTTTATTTTTATTTCTAGTACTATTTAATATTTCATAAAAAAACTCAAATCATGAATTTTTTTTTCGTTTTTTGGTTCTCCTTATTTCTCAAGATCATTTAGAAGTATTTAAGTTCTTTATTGAACTTTCTGAAGTTATTTAAAAATCCTAACAATGCATCCAATTCTGGGATTGTATCACTGAAAGATTTTAATTGTAAAATAACTACCGGACAAGAATTTTCACACTTTACTGACTTCTTTTTAACGAACCGAATTTTTTCCCTATCGCGACGTGCAACTGTGTGATATCCTAGCCTAAAATGTTTAATTGGGGAGGCGGGTAACTTCACAGAGTCACTTGGTTGTGATGTGAGGGTGGGGTTGGTGAATTCATTTGCTTGCTGTTGTTGTAATTTTAGGATTCACGTAAGAAGGAATTATTAATATTTCTTCAGGAAGAGGATTTTCATGTTAAAGGTCTCACGTCTTTTCCGTGAAGGAAGGGTGCTATCGCTATTTTTTTTTAAAGGATAGATATGATCTTAAATGCTTATGTATATATTTTGTTATGTAGGTGACAGAAAGAAATGGCTGGAGAATTCAGTAAACGTGGAGGTGGTATCCACAAAAACTTCAATTCATCTCGAGGTGGTTCTCCATTTCGTGGAGGAAATCGCGGTAAACGCGGAGGTAGACGTGGTGGAATGTCATCAAGAGGAGGTGGTGATCGTGGTGGTTCTAATCGCGCTCGCAATCGCGGAAGAGGTAAAGTTTTTATGGTGTCTTTTCTGTTAAAATGAAAATTTACAACCTCGCGTCTTACCCTCTTTTTGAGTTATATATTGATATTGCATAGATATAACTCTAATTGGCAGTAATTTTCGTTATACCGCTTTTTTTTTAGGTGGTGGTCGTGGTTCAAGGGGTAGTTGGGGTGATCGTGGAGGAGGTGCACGTGGTAGAAATGGACAGGGACAAAGAAGGAACGGAGGTGGTATGGACTTCAAAAAGCGAATGAGCTTTGATTCGGATAACAGATTTGGTAAATTTAGGTTTAAAGCTTTATTTGTTCTTTTGCTTCTTATTTGAAAATGAAGCATCCACAATGAATTATTTAAGCTAGAATAGTTCGTTGACTGGGAAATCTCGGCGGGATGTAGATTAAAGGTGCTCTTTAATAGAAGTTGTATGCAATGAACATATTAGGTGATATGCTTTTTTTTTTGTAGGCTTTTAATTTTAATTGAGATCTGGTTTAAGATCGAAAATCAGGAGACGGAAAGAAGAACGAAAACAAGTTCAAAAAATCAATATCGGAGCCATCAACTCCAGCAGCCATGCAGTTCAAGAAATATGGAAAGAATACTGAATATGAATATGACGAAGACGAGGTCATCCTTCTCTACTTCATGGCATCATTGCTTCCAAATCTCTGTTTTATAAGCGCACACTAGTTGATTTGTCAAATGTATTTATATCAGCAAATTACTAGGATATATGGAAAATAGTTATCGCACAATATTGATTTTTTTGTAATTTGTGGACGTTTCTTGTCAATCCATCTATCTGGATTTTATCTGATGCAGATGTTTTTCTTTTCAGGAAATGAGCATCTCAGGCATGGAGGATGAAGAAATAAGTAAGTTTTATCTTTTAAATTTGTCAGTTGCAGAGTTAAATTTTATTTGTTGAAGTTTTTTGATTTTTTGCAAAAAAAAAAAACCAGAGTTAAAAAGTCTATTTTTGACACATTAAAGAAATCAAACCGTACCTTATTTAACCGAAATTTTTATTTAACTTCAGAAACGCCCAAAAAAGTTGCCCCTGGTGCGACACCGAAACAGAAGAAAACACTGACGCCAAATAATGGCTCAAAATTCCCAAAGGCAATGAATGCTAAAAGTCTACCAAAGAAAAAAGTAATTTTTAAAAAGTTTTCAATAGCAAAAATTCTCTTTTTTTTGTCTTAGAATGTGCGAAGTTTACAAAGTATGATTGTTCCTATATTGTTTAATGATTCGCTAGCGATTATTTCATGCACATGTGCTAATTTTGCAGGGTATCCTTAAACGTGAAAATGATAGCGAAGGAGATAAAGGTGAAGTACTTTCAAACTATATCTCACCGGTTTTTCTGAAGAGTATGCTTAGCAAGTGTTTATTTGCAATTTTAAAATTAGATGTTTAGCTGACTGTTTGAGACTTAGCTAGTCAGTTATGTAGAAAATTTCCATTGATGAAGTATGAATTTACTGTAACCGTTGATCAGACAGATTGGTTTACAGTTTTAATTTTTCCTTTACCGAAATAGGGTTCAACTAACTTATGCTCATTCGAAAATCGCTTACATGTGTGTTTATTCAAGTGGTTAAAAATTATTAATGCTTGATAGTTGTAGAACTCGTGGTAAGTCGGAAGGTTAAGAAAGCCAGAATGTTCAATGTTGAGGGCGAGGAGAACGATGAAGTTAGAGTTTTTTTGTTCTTTTATTTTTTCGTGTACATATAATAAGAGCTTCTGATGTTTTCTTTCGAAAATATTGCAGTTTTTACAGGAAGAAAGTGATAATGATGAAGATGAAAATGAGAGCAGTGACGAAGGTATTTTATGAAGTCTACAATTTTTATTTACTTTTTCTTCTTGTTCTGGATTAATTTCCACATTTAAAGTGACGTTCATGGTAAATCGTTTCTAAATGCAGCAAAAAGAGAAGCGGAAAGGAGCTTTATTCACATCTCTTTATCGACAATGATGCGCAATCTTCACTTTTATTCGAAAACATATGTGATCAGCAAGAACTGAGTCGATACCATTTCCGTTTTCAGACAAAATATTTTCATTGGCAACTAATAAAATGATTTCTACTTTTAAAGTTCTTTGATTGAAAAGTGCGTATGTTCAACTATGAATGTATGAAACACATTGTGCTGCAGCGAGAGAGAGAGTTTCTACGGCATGGCTGGTAATTAAAGACTAGTATTATTTTAAATTAGATTATTTTTAGGTTCAGAAGGAGAAGTTCTTAAAAAGAATGGGTCTGCTGGAATGAGTGAATCAGACGAGGATGACGATGAAGAGAGTTTAGAAGACGAAGATGAGGAGGAAGCACCTTCCGAAGGTATTCTATTACTACTGGACTTTATTGACTTCAGATCAGTCTGTCTGGTGTATTACGTTATCACATATCGAACAAAGTGAATCAGGTTGTTTTCTTTTTTTTTTTCAGTAAAACCAACACCTATTTCTACTCCCGGCAATGTAGTGCCTTTGAAGAGTGCACTCAAAACTCCTGGTACTGGAAAATCGAGCAAGAAGGTTTCACTTTCAGCCACTACTGCAACTCCAGAAATGTCATTAAAAGTTCGTCTTTGGTTTTTTTTATTATACAAATAATTGTCAGTGGTAATGCAATCATTTATTGGAATTGAAACCTATTTTTTAACACAAAGAAATTCTAGAATAAAACGCCAGTCACACCTCATCCTCAGACAATTTGGAGCAAAAATAAGAGACAACTGAAATTTGAAGAATCTGATGAAAGCAATGAGGATGAAGAGGATGATGATGAGGAGGAGGATAGTGAAGATGAAGGGAGATTTAAGTTGGGCGATGGAAGAATGAAGATGGTGACGAATGACGATTCAGAGGATGAAGATGAAGACGAAGATGAGGAAATGACGGATGACGATGAAAAACGCGATGAGGATAAAGGATCAGATAATACAAAGAGGCCAATGACAAATGTCAAGGTAGGGCTTGTAAAAGTAAAGCAAAACTGTCATGTCAATTGAAAGTTCAGAACAGTTAGGGTCCGACATACCCTTAATTGAGTTGGACTGTTAAATCAAAAAATCAGAAGATTAAGCTTCATTTCAGAAGATGCCGAGGTTAAGCAATTGTAAACAACTCTCATTCACTAATAAAATTTCGAATTTCAGACAAAGCGAGAAGAAGCCAACGAAGCAATCAGTAACAAAAAGAACATGATGAATTTGAAAACTGAAGAGAAGGTAATTTCTTATGCTCTTTATATTAAAACTGATATCGTTTTCCATTGTTTTTGACCTAAACCTTTCATTCTAAATTCTTCAGATAAACTGAAGTGATACTTTCTTTTTGGCCTTTATTCGACTCTGTTTCAGGAAATGATTTTATACATAAATGAAATACAATTTTATTAAATGAGAATCAACAACCCTATTGGATTTGGACTGTTATAGACTGTTTTAGAAACCTTAGAAGTCAAAAGCTGTAGCTCTTTCCATGTATTTTAAGATTTTTCATTGAAGTTTTGTGATGTCTAAATCGTAAGGACGTGAAACGCCATCGACTTATTAAAATACGTAAAGTTCGAGAAAGTGTTTGACTAATATGCGAATTAATAATTTGTTTAAGAATCATTAGAATCATAAAGTTGATGCGGAATTTATATTTTTAACCAGAATAAACTTGTGTTTGTTTAGTTAGCTTCGCAGAAACAGGCAAACGCGATGTCTTGTAAAGATGGGACGAAAGGAGTTAAAAGAAAATGTGAAGATGGACCAGTGCTGAAGGTATGGATTTTCTCTGTATATCCTTGAATAAAAGTGAGTTAGTTCTGGCTTTTTGAGTTACAGTCGATAGAATTCATTATTCAATTATGTTTAGCTGGAAGACGCAAAGGAAGTGATCAGTGAGGAGGAAAAACGGCGTGAAGAGCGCGACAAGAAATCATTATTTGTGCGAGGATTACCTAAAGATGTAAAATTGGGGCAGTTAAAAGCTCTTCATAAGGACATCCTTTATGTACGACATATGCCTCATCGCAAGTAAGCATTCATTAATTTTTTTTTTTAAAGACACAATTCACTGGAGTACATTCTTAAAAACATTCTCATTTGATCATGAATTAACGCTATTAAATGTCATGTCATATACATATATTAAAAAAAAAATTCAGCTTTGCGTGGTTAATATTCGCAGACGAAAATCTTTGTGAGAAAGCCTACGAGGACATGTCAAAGCAAACTATCGAAGGCCGAAAACTAATGGTCGATTTTTGTGGTGCAAAGGCAAAAACGCGCCCTCAAAAAGACAGCAGTCAGTTACCCATCAATCCTTTAGAGCTCTTTGTTGGCGGCTTACCACCATCAACATCCAAAGATCAGATTAAAGTCATTTTTCGACAAGCAACCAATATCAGTTTCCCAAAGCAAGCCAGGAATAAGAATAAATTGTAAGCGAATCAATTCTGGCATCATTCAAGTTTAAAATTTGAACGAAATTTTTGTGTATGACAGTTTTAGATTGTCATGCTTTCATTTGCGATTAAAAATTTTTCTTTTTAAAGAAGATATGTATATGTTATATGTTGGATCTTTCAGTTTTCTTCAGTCAATTTAATGGTTGAATTTTGAAAGAAGAGTTTATAATTTTTGTATGTAAAATTTTTTAGATACTGCTTCGTACAGTTTGCTGATGAAAAGGAAGCGAGAGCAGCATTCGAAAAAGGAAAGACGCTAAAGATTAGTGGTCTACCGGTTGATGTTCTGTATGCTCGGATACGCAAAGGTAATGATTACCATTTGTTGCTCGTACACATTTTACCAAAAAACATCTTACAGATTCTTCTATTTAAGATGTTTTTTCCGATTAACTAATCAAATTACAGGAATAACAGATGAGCCAAAAGCAAAAAAGGTTCCTAATTTGTCTAACGGCACTCCAACAAATCCGGAAACAAAAAGTTCACGAAAAATAACTGAAGTAAGTGGCGATACGACAAGCGAGGGTATTGCATCCTCGGATGAAGGCATTGAGGAAGTGGTTTGTTTTATTCGTTTTTCCACCACACCCAGATTGTTCTGCTCGTTGTTCTTTTTTTAAAAGTTAGAAGACAAGATGGTCTTCTGAACAGCAGTGTTTTTGCTCACTGTTTTCCATTGTGAATTTCAGGACGACTCTTCAATTTCGAAGCCCAAAAAGGCGAAGCTGGTGGAAACAGACAGTTCTAAAATTCTAAATAAAGCTAAATCACTATCACATTTAAACACTGAAGCGGCGGTAAGTACACATTCTTACATTTTTATGATATCTGTGTAACCTTAGGAAATCATACTCACATTTTTGATGAGAAGCCATTTAAGTAAATGGGTTTTTAAATGAATTTTTTTCTCAAGTTTTCATCTTTCTATTTATATTTCCTTATTTATCAGTGGGAGAACTAATGGAAAGAGCTAATCTTAGATAAGCTGAGGTGTTTATTATTTCAAACTATGTTTTGAAATGTGTATTTTTAGCATGCGGCAGTATCTAAAAAATCGAAGTTGGAAACATTATTTGGGGAAGGCAAACCTAATTTAAACAGCGGAAAAAAAATGAATGAAGATATGAAGAATAATAATACTGATCGTAATTATGATAATGATGATGATGATGATGATGATGATGATGATGATGACGATGATGATGTTGATGATGACGATGACGATGATATTGATGACGACGAGGAGGAAGATGATGAGGAAGAGGGTGAGGATGAAGATGAGGAGGAGGAGGATGATGGAGATATGGAAGATAGTGACGAGAGTAATTGACGGGAAAGTACTACTCTCTGATGTATTTGGTTTATTAGAATTTCGATTATTTGATAAGTCTTAAAGGGCTGCATTAATAGAGAATGCTTTTATAAAACTGAAAAAATAATGGTGACTTCTTTTCTATTCCTTAGACCTCAGGCTTAGTTTTTATTTACCCGATTTTGGCCTTATGTAGTAAGGGAGAAGGGAGGATTTCTTTGTGTTTTGGTTATTGCAGTAGATTTGATGCTATTGATAATATCACTTGTTTGCTTTGCTGCTGTTGTATCTCACATCATTCTTAAATCCACTATTTAATAATTGCAGATTGATTTCAGACTGTTTTTTTCATTCGTATTACGTGGTACATGTCATGTTTTTGTTGCTACATGTTAAAGATGAATTTTGATACTGTGTTGATGTTCAGTTCCTATTTCTCTTGTTGCGACAAAATGAGGGATATTCCAATTTGTTAGGAATTTTAGATGAAATTGAGCTTGAAAATCAGATGCCTCAAAATTGTCGTTGAAAGCTCGTCATTTTCATTTTCAGTCATAAAAGTGGATTTGACTAATGCAGTATGGAACCAATTTTTGGAAGTCGTAGATTTTGTGTAGTTTGTGTTACGCATATACGCTGCGCCCAGCAGCAATTGGATATATAATGGATGGAATATAGTTGGTAAAGACAGTAAGATGCAGGGTCAGAGTGCTGACCTACCTTTCTAAAAAAAATGAGGTACACGAAGACGTGCGTAGTCTGGATTCTAAACCTTGTTTCTGATAGAAATGAAGGACTGAAGAACTCTAATTGGTCCGACGAAACTGCAGTCTTAGTTAAAATGGGAGAAATTTGGGGATTCTGAATAGAAGAATACAATGTCTTGGTTAATAGTTGAGAAATTGAGATCATTCGGTACAATTTGGTAGCGTGGAAGATTAGTAAAGAGTTGATTTCTCGTAATTACTTTCAGATGTTAATGGTGCTAATTCCTCAGTTGGGGTTCTGCTCTTCGTACTGTATCATTGTTATGTCTACAGCGGTTTGTACTTATGTTAACATTATAACAGAAATAATGGGAATAGTTTCCATTTTATGACTTAATTCTACCACTTTGGGAACTTAAGTGATTTTGTGAATTTAAGATCTTATGATAACATTTTCAGTTATTTTTTTAACATTACTTAAATTACACTTAAATTTGGTATAATTATGCGTTTAAATTACTTCCAGTTTCTTCATAGGTTCAATTCGACTAATGATTCACAAAACTTCTCTCGAACTTATTTCATAAACTTTCTTTGGTTCGGTTTGTACTTCGTATCATCTTAGCAGTTTGGAGATCAAGCAATGAGAACATTTTCAGCATCGAGGGTAAGACGCATTAACTTCGTCGATTTCGCTAATTTATTAGATAGGATGCCTTGTAACATGGTAGTTTATATTCTGGATCAATTAAAAATGGGATGAAAAGTAGAGCTAGATTCGATATGTGCGTAGTCGGAATAGAGCTATCGGAAAAATATCAAGCATTAGTATGCAATTGGTACATGAATATGTTAATGAAGTGAGAATTTAAATTTTTCATCATTTGGCTTTTTATGCAATCATATCTCTCATTAGAAACATCTAGAAATGAAATCAAATGGCTAATTCAAAATTAGTATTTTTTTTTATTGGATTATATGAGTTTAGAAAAATATAAATTTAATAAATTTTAGTATGTCAAAGACAAAAGAGGATGATAAATAAATTTTTGAATAAAACTCTCGGAAAATGATTAATAATGGGATAGTTTAACATGTAATTGGCTACATTTATTTCGTTATTGAAATCATTTTCTTCTTTTGATGCATTTCTGTTGAAACACCCTCAACTGGTACCATTGGTACGACGAAGTGCAGCGACCTCATCAATGAAAAATTGTTGATTTGTATCGCAGATAAGAATTCCTAGTGATTGCAATGGCGGGTGTAGGATATTTGACATGCATCATATTGCCGTAATGGTTCATCGTTTTTATTGGAGAGTTGTTATTGGCCTAATGATGTAGCGTTTAATGATGTAATGCATTGTGTTGGTGACTTATTTGATTTTATTCAGTGTTGATCGTTATTTGTACATAAGAATTTCAACTCATTACAACAACATTTTTGTTCATATCTCACAGAAATTTATATTATATCTTGCATTACTCATCGATTGATCGTTCATTTTGTTTAATCATTATTTCGTCTCTTTTTACTTTTTTTTGACCATCGCCAATGAAGTTAAATTAAATTTGTTTTTCAGTATTACTAATATTTTAGTTGTTACAAATGCAGGCGAGAGATTGCAAGTGTAATCGTTTGGCAGTTAGTCTTAACGAAACATTGAATAGGATAAATTTTGAAGCAGACTTTCGAAAAGCTGTTCAGTCGTTAACTGCTGTAAGTAATCATTCTTTTTTAATTATCCATTTCATCATTTTTCCTCCTTTTTTTTTCATTGATAGCTTATCAGATTATTTTGGATTGAAATACGCTAGCGTATATAATTTATGTTACCTACCATATGCTAGCGTACATTCTACCACAGTATGAAACAAGAATAAGTTATGGATATTATATAACAGATAAGAAAACATTATCTAAACAAAAAATCTTCACAATAATCTAGAGATAGGATTATCCAATTTATTTCGAAAATTAAGTCTTCTAAAGTTGTAGGATGAATGTGCCAAGGCTGCGAGATTTCATTATAAAGATGATACGCTTGCTGCTATACTGGGACGCCTTTTTCTTCGTCAGGTTATTCCTTATTCGTATTTGATGTCATTTGATTTCAAAATTGGCAATTATGAATTCATCTTCAGTTTATTTTCCTGTCACTACTGTATGTAGAGAAACATATATAGAAATGTATATAAAAAAATCCTTCAACATCGAAGATAATTGATAAATAATAATATTATGTAGGCTACAAGGCGCTTGTCGAATGTGGAATGGAGTGCGATTGAATTTGGACGAACAGACAAAGGAAAACCATATCTAATGAGTCCAAGTGATACAAAATTTGGCCTCAATGTATCACATCAAGGAGATTATGTAGCATTCGCTAGCAGTTGTTCGCTAAAGGTAATTACTTCAGGCTTCCTTATTTTATAAGGAACAATTTCTTCGTTTATTACTGAATGTATCTAGACTGCATATTTTCATTTACTTCATTAATGGAAACTCTTTAACGGTCTGTTCACTGTATGCTTTTACGAAAAAATACTACTTTGAATTTAGCTTCTTTTCGTCATTCATTTCAAAATAACGATAAGAACAACTTTCAGGTTGGTGTAGATTGCATGCGGTTGGACAAAGAAAGAAATAATAAAACAGCTGATGATTATATCACATCAATGGCAAAATCAGCTGGTCCAGAAGAGTTGAAGATGATGAGAACCCAAGCAACCGATCAAATGAAAATGATTTATTTCTATCGGTACTGGTGCTTAAAAGAAGCAGTCCTCAAAGTAAGTTTGTTTCAAGATTAAGTTTTCAAAACTAATTTTGTATCAAGATTTTGTTTCAAGATTTCAAGAGCACTGTCGAATTATCTAATGTTTTACTCCTTGAAAAAACTTCCTAATTTTATACAACGTACTGGAGTTTCTTAGCGCATCCACAAATCCGTACGATTTACTGACTTATCGTAATTATTTTAACATTTTCCGAGCTTTCCAATTGTATTTTGCTGAAAAATGCTTTCCATATTTTCGGATCCCGCCGATTTATTGGTCTATTTTTAAAGGCAACCGGAGAAGGTCTGCTGTCAGATTTAAGCCGATTAAATTTCCATATTGAACCAAGGGACCGGTATCGACCAAGATGTTTCATTACATCAACTACCGTGTCATTGGACGGTAAATTACAAGATGAATGGATCATAGAAGAAACATTCATTGATGAAATGCATAACGCTGCGGTAGGTTTTTTATATCATTTTTTGATACAAATTAAATTATATGGGAAATCAGAGTTGCACCTTCTATTTTGTTGCTTCCAAAAAGTTGCTTTCTCTTTTCTTCATAAAGTGAATAAAGTTATAACACTTTCTACTTGAGTATTTATTCACTTATACTGCTTGAGAAATATTTTTTGAAAATATTTACATTCAGTCTAGTTGTAGGTTTGTCGTGAGAAGCAGCTACCAAGGAATTGCATGTATTCGATAAATCCTGACACACGCATGTATTTTGGTTTTGTCGATATCGATTTCTTACTTGAAGATGCAACTATTCTAAATCCTCTACCTCAGGATGGTGCTGCTGAATGGACAAATTTTAACACTAAACCAAGAAAGCTCTTTTAATTGGTGGCCTCAACCCCCCTACAGTAAAAAGAAAAATAAAAATATAAGTTCAGCATTACAGAGTGGTTCGTTTTATTTCAGTCTTTTTTTTTATGTAGTTGCATCCTAGCCTTTTCTAAATACGTAAACCCAGCCCAATTTTACAAACATATCGCTTGATCATTGTGCTTTCAATTCGTTTTTTCTTTTTTTTACTCATCTAAATTCATCATTTTGTTCATTTTACACAGTCAGTGCTTTTATCACTTTTATCATAAAATATATTACCAAACTACTATAACTTTATTGCAGAATGGTTTGTTGCCAAACAAAGGGTAAATATTCGTAATTTTATCAAATGTCTTACAGAATCTGGATAACGAAATTGGAGTAGCACAACTCTAGCGCACTATCTCTTAAAAGAGGTAATTATGTGTGAAACATGGGTGAGCAAACCTATGTCAAATAAGCATCAATCTTAGCATTATCTTCTCAAAAAACTCAATATTCAAACATACTGACTACTGTCGAACATTTACGCTTCGAAAAGAAGTGTAACCGTATCAATCCATATAGCACAATAGCTCCCCTGTACAGCAAATGAGTAACTTAAAAGTAAAAATCACTGCAACTTTCAAATAATTGTTTTCTTCTCAAATTACCAATAATTTATATAAATTACCACAATCAGTTCAACAAAAACCAAAAAGGGAAGGCTATAACAGAAAAATATACTGCATTACCAAACGTTGTGCCATTATAACTCTGCAGTATTTGCTAACACTTTGATTAATCGATTTTTTCCAGCATCCACTGGGATTTGGTTTCTATTTTTCGTTTGATGTTTCCTTAAGATCGCTTTTTTTATATAAATATACTAAGCCAAAAACAGTATTTCGGAGTAAGCAGACAAGGCAGAATCACAAGGACAATAATGAAAATGTACTGGCCAGATATATTACGCGTATGCTATATCGTTTGGAAACATTTCTGCAGAAGATGTTTTCGCAAGCTTTATTTCATGGAAACTCGAAGTGAATATTTCCTCTTTTTTTCTCTCAAACTGCACTATTGTACAGTTTATAGGTAATTAAAAAAAGCACACAGAAAAGCCTGAACCGGATAACAAACGCAACGGATTACAGCTTTGCAAGAAGGGGTGAAAAAAAATACGCCCCTGAAGTCTTACAAAGTGTTCACAACAACAACAATAATGAAAAAATGTGTTCTTCAACTCATACGCTATTTTCTAAGATTCCAATGTTGGATAACAAAGAACTTTCCAAAAGAAATTACATGGAAACTAAAGAAGGATAATTGTGACCCGAAAAATGCTTATAGAGAAATATTTATGTTAGACGTGACAGGAAAACGCAAAATAAATTGAAACCAAACTTCAGATGACGTAAAACTCTATGCAACTTGGCCATTCCTTTCATCTTTTTGTCTCAAATATGCTTCATATTCTGGGCTTTCCTTGAAAACTCGTATCTTTCGTGCTATTCCCTTAGCTGAATCACCGAAAATATTGCCTTTATCTTTTGCCATTGCCTTAAAAATAAGTGGTAAAATACTGCGCAGACAATTCATTTAATATAGATCATTGACGTAAGATAACTGATGTAAGGAAGGATTAGTGACAGAAAATAAGTTGCTGTAAAAATTTTTTTCAGAATTAAAATTCAAAGGTAGCTAAGAGGAGAAAAAATACCTCATAGTCTTCTCCATGCCTCTCAATCATGCGTACACAAAACTGGACATCGCGAGGCAGAAGTTTGTAAACGCGTTCATGAGTTAGTGTTGGGATATGATTTACTTCAGGGAGCTGTGGAAACAGAAAGACTGGATCTTTCTTTTTAACATTCGCTTCATATTTTATTTCTCTTGCATAAGATATTGTAGTCGTATTCTATAATTTTAATAAAATAAATTGGGTGGGAGGAAAAACCTGAACAATATCCATCTGTTATGATCTGCTGAGTAAGAGTAATTTTATAAAGTATAGAAACATTGTGATCGAACAATGTGACCCGAAGTACAAGAAAAAACCTTAAGAGAATTTGAGTAGTGAAGTTCGTCAAAAATTTTTAAGAGAAACACAAATACTTCTCATTTAACCTGTAAAGACCTTTTTTTTTCTTTTTTAAAGTATCTTCTTGTTTTTTAATTTGAAAAGAAACCACGAAATTTTGAATTTTTATGACAGACAGTTTCTGCCATAAAATGTGAAATTTTAGGTGCTCCAGAAATTTCAAATTTTAAGTCTATGCATATAAATCCCCAAAAGTATTTTGTATTCAGGTAAGTAGTCAATCTAACTGAACAATTTACCTGATTCTCGGGTTTCATGGCAAATGTAGCTTCAGTGATCATATCGCTTGCATTTCGATCCTAAATTTTGCAACATTAAAAAAAATTCTTGGCAAAATTCAATGTGCGGGACAAAATACTGTATAAATAGTAACTTTGCTGTTGACTTCCACGAGTTTCGATTGTTGCTCATCATGATTTTTTCCTTTTTCCATTTGTCGTTGTCCGACTATCTCTATAAAATCTACTTTTGCATCTCGGTAGTCCATCTCATGCGTGTCTTCCTAAATTCTTCTGCGTCAGTCCGAAATTTTTCATAACAGCAGTTAAAAACAACTATAGCTATAGAGAAAAGTCATTCGGAGTTCCAATTTATGTAATGCAGTACGTTTTAATGCCTAAGACGGCGTAAGCATGAGAATTAAGAACAGATGGATAAACTGAAATTCAAACAACGTTTGATTCTTCCTAAAGAAGCATTGGGAATATTTGTGAAATATTTCAAAAAAGCAAAAATTACCAAAAAATCTATTCAATACATTAAATTCACTATAAATTCATAACAGAAACACTTGTATCACGACTGTAATCCAGTCTATTTCTTGTTTTATTCTAAGAATATGCTTGGAAGCCCAAGTTTTGCTGGACGTCAATTGAAGCATCACTAACCGAAAATCCAGAACAATAATGAAACATACATTAACGAAATCATGCTGTGACAAGAGATTATCAGGATCCGACCGTTGATTTCCTTTTTTCTTTTTCTGTTCCTCATTTATTCCTTTAGTTTCTTTTGCGCTTCCATGAACTTCATTGTGTTCATTTTTATTTGCTGTCTAAATGAGAAAATTGTTAAACTATTCGCAGAAATGTTCTATGTTCTAATATTTGTCTTTCAACCATATTCCATGTGGTATGCAAAATTTTTTCTATCACCTTAATAATTCATAAAATCACTTCACCAAAAGAGAATTTTTAGAAATTGGATCAAAAGAAAGCAACAAAGTGTACCCATCCTTGCTGCACAGTTTCCCTTTTTTTTACCAACGTCTTTTCGTTTAAAAAATCCTGAGCGCTGCCAACTTTGGCGTTATCAACTACATCCAAGTCCACTGAGTGGTCCTGTTTGATCTCCTAAATGTGGTTATAAATTAAAAATTTCAAAATTTCATACTGCTACTATGCCAAAGTTCAAAAAACGGTTCCAGTATCACCGACGAATCATTAAATAGTGCGAAATGCTTTCCGGATTGATATCATAACATGCACTAATCATACGCCGTTAAAGAGAAGGAGAATATCAAGAAATATCTCTGGTGCGAACCTTGAACGAAAGAGCCGCAGATTAATGCGGTTCTAGTAAATCTGCGAGAATATGCAAATGAGATATTGCCAAAAAAAAGAAGTCAAGGAATAACTGAATAAATTTTACCGGAGCTAAATCTTCAGGATTTTTTTCCTATTATTTTATTTAGCATTTTCACTAACAAAGTAAGCAAAAATAAATCATATAAAATGCATCTGAGTCAATGTGTCTAAAAAAGAGTGAAATGTAGGAGAAACAATCTCATCAACAGTGACAACCACACTATTACAGCAGAAAGAAACATACCTGTGGATCAGACGACTAATTAAACTTATGGAGAATCAAAACAGATAAAATGGTAAACTTTTCAAATGGAATGCAGTACTGACCGAGTCCAAAAGTTGCATTTCGCCATTCTTTCCTTTCTTAACGTTTTCTTTGATTAATCCTGCTTTTTCTAATCGTTTTTTGCCAGTTTCGCTTGCATCATTAGTTCGCTACAAGTCAGTGATAATTACACAAACTGGTACAAAAGAATCAGGTATTGTTTGAAGTCTTTTTTAATATTACAGTAAATGTAACAAACAGTTATGTTGCTTTTTAAAGACTATGTACGTTATGCCCTTTTTTTCTGGTACCGTCCTTCTACTACATGCAAATATATTTTTAACGAACTTTTTCTTCCCATCCACTATTTTTATTCAGTTTTTGAACTTCTAAAAAACTAAAGAACTATGATTTGCAACGGATAAATGCATTCTGTTTAGCTCAACACTATTTAAACACCAAAAAACTTCAGTTAGTCTTTAATTTTTCCTTCTTTCGCACTACCAAAAGTATTACTCTAAACCAACTAAAGTTGCCCATCAAAAATTTCTTTTTCATGATAAATAGAAACGAATAAAATCTAACATTTTGAATAATAGTATCATCCCGAAATTGCGAATATTGTTTACCTCCATCTACATCATTCTTAAGCAATATGAAAGATTGAATACTTTAAGTAATATGAAAGATTGAATACTTTAACTAATATGAAAGATTGAATACTACCTTTGTTGATTGTATTAAATCCTTTTGTTCAAACTTCATTGGAGATGACGAATGATTCATTTTCTGTTCTTCGATTAATATCGATTTCTCTGCTTTCTGATATTGTTCCTTTGGTTTAGAATTATTTTGTAACTTCGACACTTTCATCGGCTTCAGTGTGTTTACTTTTTTTGCAGCTATCTCTTGCTTTGCTACAATTACAGTAGGCTTGACTTGTTCATTCTGAAAAGGAAGAATTTGAAAATGTTTATTAGTATAGCAACAAGTAAGTTTCTTTTATGCATATCGAGAATAGTAACCAAGCAATGCGATAATTAAAAAAATACCATTAAACGCTTTACTTTCGCTGTTTTTTCTATCATCGAATTCTTCGCCCTAGTCATTTTCGCAGCTTTTTTGTGCTCAGCTGGTGCCTTTTTCGAACCATTGATGGGTACTTTTTTCAGTTTCTGAAAAAATCGCAAACAGAATGAAATAATGAAAAGACACTGCGTAACCAGCTCCAGTTGGAAACCAGCTTTTTGCAGCTGATATTCCATGTGAACCTTCTTAGCTTGTAAACACTAAGCATTTCTATTATTACTAAATTAAAATATAGTTACAACAATCAACATTCCTTTAGTTGTCGAACTATATGTTACAAAAAGTACTGTGTAAAGGAATGGTGTTCATAAATATTTGGAAGCAACAAAATTGTCAAGCCTGGGATAATGCCTAATGAAATATAGCTAATAACAAACAAAGTAAATAAAGATTGTAAAATAATAAAAATAATCTATCTTATTGCAAAAAAAAAAAAAATTAGAAAACAATTGCATACAATTTAAATCCCATCATTCCATCATGTAGAAGAGTATTTAATAAAAATCACATAATATTTAAAGGAATGGAGCGTATAACGACCTGCTCGATTTCATCTTTAACACATTGAAAGCTTATATAAAACGACGAATATTAAAAAAACTGTGCAGGTATGATGAATTGAAAGACAAAATAAAACAGCTATTGGATACATCAACAGAAGTGATGATGTAGGATTTTCAAAAATTTACAAACCTTGAAACAAATTCTTAAAGAATACTTGCTTTTTCTCAAGAGCCAAACTGTACGCTAACTAGTAGCAAAAGCAAAAGCAAAACAAACAAATTTTCATGATAATAAAATCGACACTTATAAATACAGTTAACCAACTGCATAGAAAACTAACGCATTAAAAAGGCCAGTACTAATAGATGGCAAATAAAAATCTGGAACCTGGTTCAACACAGAAAAGTAGCATGGATGAATTAGGCAAAGAAAATTATGCAAGAATATAGTTTTAATAAACTTCAGATTTTAGCTACAGCAAAATAAATATATCGATAAAATAAAGAAGTAAATGAGTGTACTTCGACGAAATAAATATATTCAAATGAAAGATGTTGTTAACTTAGTACGGAATCCACGAAGAATCAGTATTACTCCATTATCATCATCATTACTAAAAGAGGATGGCTGACTGATATTTCTAGTACTTTTTTTTTTTTTGGCTGAACCACTGAATTAAAAACCATCGGATTGTAGATTAAAATATTTTGAATGAGCACTATCATCATATTCCCCGTAAACTAGAGTTATCAGAGTATGATCAGAAAAAAGCATGAATATTATTACGACGATTACAGCTACAGTTGTAATCTTATCGTGCTCCATGGATGTTTCGCTGGTCATACTCTCAAACCAAAAGCAAAACATATATGATAAACATAAAGGACTACACAGTATTCTATAAGACAATTTGATGATTTCAAAAACAATTCACAAGCTACAGCATCTCATGACAATGCGATTTGTTGAGTTTCGAGTAATAGGAAAATCGATACTATCTAATACTTCAAATCAGTATCATCTCTTATTCGAACAATCAATTTTCTAAAATTGCACTACATACAAATCGATCAACCTCTACCGATAAATTTTCTGGAAAAAATCATAAGAAGCAAACTCTACTTTTTCTTTTTTATTTTCTAGAAGTATCGAAGTTGAAGCTCTTTGTTTTGCCAATTTCTTCTCCATACGTCTTTGCTCCCGCAAACGTTGTCTTTCTGCCAGTTGCTCTGGAGATCTCTGTAATGAAGAAAATATGATTTGCATAATAACGGATAAGAAAACCATCATACCTCTCATATTGTATTTACAAGTGTTCAATTCTCAACGATGAATATGAAAACAAGTAAAAAAGTAAGGAACTTCGAATATCTTGAAATTTTGACATCTAATATCGTAACCTACACCACTGACATCTACTATCGTAAACTATATCATTATTAATAAAAGGATGATATGACGTTATTGGTTATGGTATTGAATGCTTTGAAGAAGGCATAACAGAAGGATTATCTGCTTTAAGAGTATATAACATGAAGGTAAATGTACCTGCTTGGGCTCCTTAATTCGTCGATGTTTTGATGGTGGTGGAGCAAGTATAATTCTGGAAATTTTGTAGTACCATTATAATAATTTACTTAATAAACTGTTTTGTATTATTTTCGAAACAAGGACAAAAAAAGAATTTGTACATGTAAGCATTAAAAAAAAAAATATTACCTGGAATGTTGATTTCCAGTCAGCATTGTATTATTTTGCCTAAAATAAGAGCATAAAATGATTCACAATTGTTATAATGTTCCAAAATCATTAGATATGACAATTTCGTGAATATAAAATTTCGCAAATCCAATGTAAATTTCCATTTTGTTAATTACACAAATTAGTAAAATGCAGAAAAAGTTAATTCAGATTTGAAATTTGGAAACATGGGAATCTCTTAAAAAAGGAAGAATTTAATTTTACTGTTAGCTCAGCAAGTATAACTTATTCACTGTTTATAACTAACCATGCTTTTCTCGCTTCTTGACGTTTCCGATATGTTTTCCATTTACCGGCAGCGGCATTTTTCATTGAGCGTACTTTTCCAATACGCCGTACTTGTTTCTGGGAGCGCATTGGGAACTTGTTAAAATTAACTACTTCGATTTAGCACCACAATCGTTCTCAAATATTTTCATTTGCTTTTATAGTTTGAATACTTCTTGTCTCACTATAGCATTATCTCGTCGCAATTATTAATAACGCGAATACATGTTCCAAATGCTTCACTAGTAATTCTTCGGTTTATGAATAGTCAATCTGCTGTCATAACATTTCCAATTTTTTCTATTATAACAAAAATATTAACTTAAAAACCGGAACAAATGAAGTAGTAATGACTAAGGATCTACAAGCTTTTTGTGAAATACGCACAAATTTATGAAATGCACACAAACTTCGACAATAAAGTGAAATTTAATAAGTTGAACACCTTCTACATGCTCCCTATCTCGC
>JARVGP010000160.1:20669-70059 GCA_029876185.1 Mansonella ozzardi
CCACACAAAAAAAAAAAAAAACTGAGTAAGATTTATTCTTGGTCTTTTAACAATAAATCCATTTAAAAACAATGCATAACAATATTAGTATTAAAAATTGTTTTTTTCAAGGAACTAGAAATTTATTCATATGAAGCTTAGTAAAAAGTACGATTTCAAACAATCAATAGGAATTTACATCATTGTAATGAATTTTATAGATAAGTTGGAATGATAAAAAAAAAAAAAAAAACTTGTCGATTTGGTCGTAGTATAATTATTGTGCAGTGGAAATGCACGAAATGTTCAATTCAATGACCAGTGGCAGTGGAAGTTTTAGTAATGATGATTTTTTTCTTTCTCAGCCAAATATAATAATAAATGATTCAGCAGTAAGGAAAACCACGGTAAATATACGTATCTCCATAAGATGTTTTAAAATTATAAAATGCAATTACTATTCACGTATTCACCGTTCACAGATACATTTGATAATTTATCGTGAAAAATTAAAAAAAAAAGAGAAAGAGCATATTACTGGACATATGTTATGTTAAGAAAGAACAAAAAAGGTATGCAAAAAGTGTTGATGAAGAATGTTTTACTAAAAATATGCATTAGATATTATCTGTAGGGAATGCGAATCAAAAGTAAAACAAGAATCATTCTACATTT
Organism: Mansonella ozzardi; assembly: GCA_029876185.1. Lineage (NCBI taxonomy): Eukaryota > Metazoa > Nematoda > Chromadorea > Rhabditida > Onchocercidae > Mansonella > Mansonella ozzardi. The sequence goes on from JARVGP010000160.1 coordinate 21,324, forward strand.
TTCATAGGATACGATTCCTAAAACAATCATCAGAATGTTAGCTCAGCAAAAGATTCCTGCAGAAAAAATATCCTATTACTGCTAGAGGTGAATAGTACTTATAAAAATGCCTAAGCATTCATAAAATCTTTTTTTTCGACATTGCCTCCATTGTATTTCAAATGTCATTTCTCAATTCTTTCTGCTCCTCTCAGTTTCCTTTTTTAGAACTACATTCATTTCACTCCTATAGAAACGAACAATTCCAAAAACCAATTTTTACATTAGAAATATGCCACATAGCATCACCTGACTTTCACTTATCACTTTATATATTTACATATAAGCGAATAAATTTGGAATACTTCAATCTCAACATAAGTTAGCTTTATAAATTTAAAAAAAAAAAATATCAAAATATTATAAAATCATTTTGCATGATCAGAAAATCAATCAAAAAACGTACAGTCCATTGGACAATGTATGAACATATGACTGCCAACATGGAAAAACAAGAGAAATTCCTCTCTGAAGTAAAGCAAAATATATTTAGTCGATACAAACAAGTTTCAATTAATTTGTGCTATCGGTTGTTTCAGCATCAAAAAAAAAAGTAAAAAAAAAATGGGAAAGTACGGAACGAAGTACAGTCTGTGTCATTTTAAAATCAGACTACTTTCCGTGGAAAAAAAACACTTAAAAATTTAAAAATTGTCAAATACAGATAAATTGAAAAAGTTGTATTCATCATCAAAAATATTATATTCCAGTTTGGCACTTACAATAATGAAACAAGGAAAAAAAAAGCCTTTCCCTTACCTTTCCAATCATTGTTATTAGAGAAAAACTGAAGCAACTTCTTGTATGAACATTTTCATTTGAGTTATATTGAAAAGAATAATTCATATAGTTGTTTATTGCAATTAATTTTTCAATTAATTTGTAATGTTTTTTGTTCCAATGCAATGATTGTATTTCTCCAATATCTAGAAAGTGATCGTGTTGTAAATGTTTGAGGTCTCTTTTTTTTATTATCAGTCTCTAAATCACCATTTCTACAGTTAAAAGATAAAGCATACTGTAATGATATAATCCTACAACTATGCATCTATTGATGTAATTTTTTCTATTTACCAATTGTTTACAACTATATTTGCAAATTTTCTATAGAATCTTTTGCAACCAATTAATTATATGTGAAAAATCTCACCCACAATAAAAGGAATAGAATTAATCACTTTTCATTTTATTATCATTTCCAGCTCTCCGATTTATTTTCTGTCCGAGTTCCCCTAAACTAACCGAATACCGGCGATCAAGTGAACGATTCTCATTTGTCTGTATTGATCATTATATAAAATCAACAAACAATCCCGAGAATTGCTTTCATGACTTACTATAAGCTTAAACTGATTTAAATTTGACTTAAATAAATTTCTGCAAGTAACAAAGAACGATAAAAGTTTGGTGTTAAAACATGGAAATACAAACATCTCTTCATGTTAGAATAAAAGCATGAAGTGTGATTCAACAGGGAATAATGGTAACAGTGAGATTAAAAACACTTTTACATTAAACTCCAGCATTCAACAACACTTAATGAAGATTTCCCCTATCTTTCCAATTTGAAATTTCAAGTTTTACTTGAACAGAACCAGCAGTACAACATGTGCAGTATAGGAAGGCGAATTTGGGAATGTTCGGGAAGATAATAAATCGTCGGTAATTTATCGGTAATTTACCAAATCATTACTCATCGAGCTCAATCTTCTATTTCGTTGATTTATAGTGAATTTTTCGAACATCCGTTTTTTCATTTAAATGAATTTCCTCTCCAGCAGCCCTATCCAACAGTACTTGTTTAAAATATGGTCATAATAGATGGTTTACATAAAAAAAAAAATCTACTTGGTTTGCTCCTTTCACCGTTATGATAATATTGATTAAGAAATTAGCAATCACTTTAATCAAAAACTGTTTTTGGCTCAATGAAAATAGCAAAGTGAGAAAAAACTGATGCAATGTTGAAGCAGTTTATATACATAAAAATTTCAATTCATTTAATCTAGTTTTCTTATATCATCGATGATAAACGTGAATACTGAAGAACAAATAAAATGACCAAATGAAAATTAATGCTTATTGCAGCAAATTAAAAATAGGAAATATTTTAATTCGTTCAAGTTGAAAAAAAAAAAAAACAGCAAAGTCATTTCTTGATAATAATAGAATTTATTTTGAAAATTATGAATAATTCCATTAATTAAACAGGAATAGATTTTCAATTTTTTTTTTGAGCTATCAATCTTACAACAATGCCATACTTCTAATACATATTTCATTGAATTTAATGTATGTTTTTTTATGCTATGAAATATTTTTATTAGGCCTGTTACAATGAAGCTATGAAAATTGCTTAAACTATAATAGAGAAATGATTCAATGAATTATTTCTGAACAAAAAAAAAAAAAATATAAATGTATTAGGTGCAAAAGCAGTGCATTTCCTTGCATAATTTACTACAAAAGAAAGTGCTGATAAACGAATGTCAACGATTCACTTTTTTCTACAAAAGAAAAAAAAAAAATTGATATGCGATAAAAATGTTAATTATTCAAGCAATCAGATTTAATGTGGTGGGAATGCGAAATCGAAATTCAAATAATAATAAATCATTAGTCTGCAAGATAAATTAAAATATCTGCGACGATGCATTCACAATTTTAAAATTAAATCCAAAAAACCATGAAAGTACTCTACAGTTACTAGAAGGCAAACAAAAAGAGCAATTAAAAATATCACTAAATTGAGTGTGAAACTTTGAAAAAATTATATTTTTTAAACTAATAAAATCTTCTAAAATTTATTATACATATTGTAACTAAAAAATAAATCTAAAATAAGCTATTACTTAAAAAAAAAAAAAAAATTAATTAAACAAACAAACAAAAAAAAAAAATACAAAGAAAATATAACAAAGTGAAAAAGATAGGTTTATTTTAATCATAAAATATTCAGTGAATATAATCGATAATTCTGTAATTTAATCATCTGACGGTAAATTGAAATAATTGCCATTTGAAATTTTAGTTTAATAGATGGTAAAATTAATAAGAAAGACAGATAGTTTTGTGTATTATGAATGAAAGAGAATTTAATTTAAAGCATTACAAAGTAGGCTAAAAAAATGCACATAACCAAATAGCATTTCAAATAGATTTTTCAAAGTTAGTCAATAGATTTATCATTGAAATTATAGTAGCTCAGTTGTGTTTGACTGACTCACTAACTAACTAACTGACTGACTGACTGACTCACTGACTAATTGACTCACTGACTAGTGTTCAGTTCAGTCAGTGTGTTCGGCAAGGTCAAATTATTTTTAAAACGGACGATTTAAAATAATATAAGATTTCCTCGTATACACCAAACAACTGTTCTTCAGCAAAAATGATGCAATGAAGCAAATTTTGCAAATGATAGACGGTGAGAGAGAGAGAAAAAAAGCATCGAAATAGAGGAGGCGGGAAGGAATTATGGAAGAGAAAGAATCAGTTTTTGATTTCATTTCATTAATTTCAAAGTTGATATTTTAAGATCTAAAAATAATTATTTTAAAATTAATGAACAAAAAACAAAACAACTCATTGCTCTCAAAAATTTAGAGAATATGAAAAACACATTTCTGTCAATGCAAAGTTTAAATTTTACTAAAAGCCGACTCGTCCAAAAATGAAAAGGTGGCTTTTTCTTTTTTTTCAGACTTGGATTATAAAAAAGCTATTATAGTAATCGATGTTACGCAATTGTTGCTAAGGTCTGCTTCACGTTTTGTTAGCTTTATTGAAATGGCTTAAGGCATTGAAGCCATATTAAGATTTGAAGGCCTATACAATGCACAAATAAACACACACATACACACACATACACACATACACACATACACGCATATACACGCATACACACGTATACATACACATACACACGCATACAGACGCATACACACGTATACACACATGAACACATATACACATAGCAAATGCACACAAACAAGTGCAATGGATTTCAACAAATGATGACATTATAATCCTGTGTCTTTTCTCTCTGGACTCCTGCTTCAGTCTATTAGTATTGCAGAGAGAGAGAGAGAGAGGGAGAGAGAAAGAGAGAGAGAGGGATAGAGGAGTAAGTGTTTTTATATGTTTATATGATTAAAACAAATTTTAACGAACGGAACAAGTTAAATTAAATGAAATTAAAAAAAAAGAAAAAGGAAACAAAAAACAAACAATTGTAACTTGTTTTGAAAATAATCTCTGTTCATGTATTGTTCATTTAAATGAGGATGAAAATTCGTCCTTTGTCTATTAACATGTTTCCATTTATTACGTAAACAGAAAAATGAAAAAATACTGAGAGAGTGGAAAATATTTTTATTAATTAGTTTTTTAACTAAATAACAATGCAACAAAAACAGATCAAGAGGTTCACGTGATAACAACAACGAGGCACACGGTGCATTGATTGATTATAAATGTGATCTTTGATGTGCTAGTCAGATGATGTCATGTCTGTCTCTACATGCTACATTAAATGGTATTGTTTTCTTCAGATTTTTTTTTTTTTTTTGTGCAAATTAAAAGAAAAACAATTTTGGAAATTTTTTTTTACAAATAAAAAGTAAATACTACGAACGTTTATATATTAATAGAATTAGCAAAATAATTTGTTTCCAAATTAATTGTTTGTTAAATTATTAATCGAAAACATTAAAAAAAAAAAAACTAAACATATGATATCATCAAAAAAAAAAACAACAATTGTTTTTTTGTCATATTTTTTTTTTTTTATTTTTCTTAACTAACTTTTTTTTTTGTTTTTTTTTTTTTGCAGAACGAATAGTTTGTAATAGTCACAAACAAAATATATTAATGAATTATAGGTTTTTAAATTTTTAAATTCGTAAATTCCTATTTTTTAGAATTCCAATAAATTTTTTTAGGAATTTATTAGTGATTTAAGGATAGATGAATGTTTGAAAGAATAAAAGATTATCATGACAAATTAATGTTAGAAATGGCCTGTAATCAATCTGTTCAAATGTAATCTCAGATAAGAAAGAAGAAATTTTTGTAGCAAAACGAAATGAAGAAAAAAATAGTGATGTGTTAATTGACTGTGATAAAATTTACGAAAGATGAATGAAGAAGAGATGTGAGAAGGAAAGCAGAAAGAAGATAATTAATTAATTAATTAAGTGAGCTATTCAATTCTACATCCAAACATCTCCTTCTCATTGTATTGATAATAATTGTAATTGTGATTACAACAGATAAAGATTTTTTGCAAAAAAAAAAAGATCGTAATTATGAGAACTAATTTTAAACTGAAAAAATTTTAAATCATTCACATTTTTATCATCTTATCATCCATCATCAGTACTTTGTTTCGTTTTTTTTTTTCACTTAATAAATTTTTACCTAAATTCAATCAACTATTGAAAATATACATAAATTAATCAAAATATTTTTTTTTTTTGTTTGCTTCTCGATTATAAAAATATTTAAAGTAAAAATTTTGAAATGATTATTAGTGGGAAATTTTTGGATAATTTTGAAAATATCATTAAATATGATATGTGTAATAAGGGATTTTGAAAATTTTCACGAACAATTTGGCATATATCTGAGTGGGAAATAATCACACATATTGTACTAATTTGAAAAACATTCAAAAGATTGAAGTAAACGAATCAAATACAAAAATAAAAAGCTGACGCAAATCAGTGCATCAAAGCGGAAATACTTTGATAATTAACATCATTATCAAAAAGCATTACGTATGCATAGGAATGAATCTTAGGGAAACCACTGAGAAATGCGTTACGTATCCGAGAGCAAATGGAAAAAGCAACTTGCTTGTTAATGAATTTTTGGAAAAAAAAAAAAATAAAGAAAAATATTAAAAGGAATTCGTAGCAATGAATTATTGATTAGCTTCAGATAGAATTAGTGCAGAGAGGAAGAAAGGCATTGGGATGATTGAAAATACTGGAAGAGTGTGGAAGGAATGCAAAAAAGCAGGGAGATATGCATGAATGCAGAGATTCGGGATGATACAGATCATTACCGAAAAAAACTTCGTTGTGCAAATCAATCGGAGTGATGCGAGAAGTGATAAATCCGATAGATTCGACAATTAATCAGACCAAATGATTGCAAATTTCAATTCGTTATTTTAGTTTTTTTTTTTTTTTTTCTTTTTTTGTTTAGCTCGAAAAAAATTATTGCTTACTGTATTTGTTAAATGGATAAAGAATGATATTTTTAATATTTACATCTAGCTAACAATCAGATCAATTTCAATCAGTTCAATTATGAAATATAATTGTAGCAGTTGGAATAAAGATTATATCTATGAAATATACCGAAACTCGTTCACATCTAGATTATGTTTAAATGTTTTACCATTCAATAAAGTGATTAATTCTGTATAATTTAATTCGAATAAAAATTTGTATATCTATTTTTTTTTTTTTTTTTTTTTTTTATTTTTTTTGTTAATTTATTTGTATAAATCAGAAATTATTCTCTAGCAAGTCATATTTGATGCAAATTTATGAAAGAAATATTGCTATGTGATTTTTTTTCATTGCAAGAATATATTAATGATTTCAGCATACAAAATAACCGGATAATTAGTTATGACCAATAAATTTCCTCACATTCTCTTTTACGACATCGAGAATATGAATGAACTCAAATTTACTGTTTAAAAAAAAGAAACTTGTTACTATTCATTTATATGACACTACAGCTTTTTGCAGCTAATGATGCCATGGAGGCTGAAGTTTAAAAATGATTTGCACCCAGTAGAACTTAATTTGAAAGTGCTCTTGTCATATGCTGTTATCATCTAAGTAATTTGTGACAATAATCTTTTATTTTTTAAATTTAATACCATTCGAGCGAGTAAACAAGTTTATAGTTAATGGCAAAATCTTCAAATGATATTCAGCCAGAAGAAAGATGATCCCCGAGATAAAAGGCAGAGCAAAGAGAAATTTAAAAAAGAACTCAGCTAATAGGATGGATATTTCACATGCTGTATTTTACTGCACTTTGATTTACTGAAAATTTCTTTTTAACATTTAGCAATGGGTAGGTATCTTCTTCATGTACCCGTAGGAATGGGCAAAATATGCAACCGCCACACATAAAATGTCAAGCAAAATTTTACAAATGATAGCAATGCAAAACAGTAAGGAAATCAATAGATTTTTTGAGTTGAATTTTATATGAATATCGCTGACTCATTTTGTGAAATGCACTTTCCTTGAAGATGAAAGTTTTATTTTTTTTTTTTAACATCATAAGCCAAATTACAAAATAAAAACTGCATTTAAACAATTCGGTATAGCAATTTCTCCGTGCAATTTTAAATTTCCATTTTTTTTTTCAGCTAAATGTCACCAATATGATATAAGATATTTGCATGTATTGTTTTTATAAAATATAAATCTTGAAAAATAGCAATCCAGAAAATATCGTAAAAACATAATAATATAACGTTCTTCGTGTGATCATCTCGCAATAAAAATTCAGAGAGAAGAAAACCGTCTATTAAAAGTGTCACTCAAATGTTCTTATTTTGTTGCACCGATCATCACCAAAGTATCGGCTAGATAAAATGACTCTTCATTTTTTTTAGAATTTAAAAGGAAAATTGATTAATTAATTTTATGCTGGTTAATCATAACATTAACCCATCGTCTTGCCTATTTCAACAAAGTAAAATTAAAAAGAAATGATGAGACAAATCAATATTTCCGTTATTACTCCGCCATCGTTTAAAACCTAAAATGTAAACAAAATCTTTGCTAAATAATCCTGAAAAATTCTAAAATTGAAAACAAAAGAAAGTAACAAGTTGCAAGATTTATAAAAAAAATTACGAACGTTCTACTTGGCTTATTCTGTCTTTTTTTCAAATTTTCAATTTGTTGATTTTGTGATTTTTCAAAGTGCTCCCTGTCATCCATTCACTTTTCTTCTAGTATTACTTCTTTTGATATCATCAGGTTTGACTTTTCACTGAGGATTGGCTTTAGGTTACTACTTCTTGTCTTCTCCAAAGCATGGGTGAATAAGTTTTTTTCTTTTTTGTTGTATAGGAATGAAGCTTAAAAGTTAACTGTTAGTGATAAAATGTTTTTCTTAGCAATTATCAAACTGATAATGTCGAATTTAATTATAAATTATTATTCTACATATAGTTGAAGATTTCAGAAACAACGAAAGATAATTTGAAAGTTCGAAAGATGATTGCAATGATCAGAAAAACAACAAGTTGCAAATTCAATTAAACAAACTGCGACCCTACGATCATTCTGCAACATAATGGAAAAATGGTCATTAGGTTAAAATTAGTTCTTGAACAAATGTTAGCAGGTGTAGATGATTTCATATGTCCGATTTCTAATGTAATTTTAGTTTAATTTAATTTGTTTTCGTCAAAACGCAGCAATTAATTCCATTTGTTTACAACTGGTCAATTTAATTCAACATGCATGTCTGTAAACATTCTAAAGGTCAGGGAGTAAATGATATAGAGTATAATACTGAAATTGTAATATTCAAAATGTTTCATTCTAAAATTTAGCATTGATCTTTTTTCATGCATAAAAGCAAAACAAAAAATATTTCAATGCAATAACAGGAAGACTTCTGTTATCGTTTTTACTGTGCTATTCATTTTCAAAGTTATAATATTTCATTGATTTGAAAGATGAAATATTTGGTCGTGACATATCTACATGGATACATTAATACATAGATATATGCATGCATACATACATACACGTACATACATACACGCATAGATATATGCATACATACATACACGTACATACATACACGCATACAAAACATACGCATACCTCAATAACCGTTTGGAATGAAGTAGCATTTATTTCAACAACTATTTTGTTCGACAATGCTTAACAAAAATATCAAGAGAAAGAAAAAATTTTTTTCCATTCTTTAGGAGGTCTACGTACTACAAGATATATTGTGGATTATTCTCTTGGAACTAATATCGTAGCTATCTGTTTTATTATAATTCTTTTTTTTTGCTGCTCTTTTAATAAACTTGAAGCGTTAATACTTTAATCCTTACCATAATATGAGGAATATCAATTCCCGAGTACTGTCGAATCATGTTGGCCTTAAAAATGTCCATGAACCTTTGATCAGTTCATAATGAAGCAGCAAGCACGTTAAGATAAAACAACCAATGCAAGTATAATCACATGGTATTTTAAAATATTTTATGGGTATGGAATATGTCTAGAGCAGTGATGAAGCATGGATTCATGGATTAATTATGCTGACGATGTCTTTAGATCTTGATAAAATCGGCTTACATAGATTCATTTTAACAGTACTGCTTGGTCGTATTAGCTTCTAAGGAAGATGTCGTAAAAATAAATGTTAATTAAAACAGCATTTATTTTTAATGTGACGTAGGCGTTTTTTTTTTTTTGCATGATTTGACGTTTTTAGATTGATTTAAAAAATATAATTAACATTCTCAGATCTTAATAGTCTAAAGTCAAAAATAGATTTTTGTTAAATTAACTAATGCATTATTTTTTGGGGCTTTATTTTTTTTTTCTTGTCTTATTCCCACTTAACTCTCTATTTCTTTCCTAAAACAAATAGTTATTTCATTATCTGCTAGATACATACATTTAGCTAAACTTTTCACATGAATATGGAAGAGGATGGTGGCAGTGAATAGAAAATCAGGAAGATTATGTTAATTAGAAAAATTTTATGTTGAATATTCTGGTTCCATTTTAATTTGAATTACTATATCAGATTTAGTTATATGAATTTTTTTGTACAATTTTTAATAAATTGATTTGCATCAATTGCTTGCATCTATAGGCACTATTTCAAAGATTTTCAAGCTACACATTCGAAAAAAATTTCCAAGCTCAGATCCGATAGGCCATTAACAATTACTGTTATATATATTATTGGCTTCCTTATGATTTCTCATTTCGTTATTTGTAAACAACAGTTGTTTGATTCGATTCATTAGTTTATTGCTGCTAAAATTATGCATTTTTCTTCTTTCAACTGCACAAATTATCGTAAGAATATAGAAATTTTTTGCGTAATCAGCCATCTGAACTGTTTCCAAACATTTACATCTTCCAATAATAGCAGAACTATATGGCAAACAGGCAGTACATCGTGCAATTTCCTGTAAAGAATCTTTTCAAAGAGATGAGTAGCCAAATTATTCCAGTTCAGTAAGTGTCGAATAAGTTTTGGGTCTCAATAATCTAATTTAAGCAGGGATAGATTTTTGATTTGCTTGAAACATCCAGGAATGTAAGCTCTTCGTATTTACAGCACTAGTCATTCATTGGTCATTATCAATCTCAAATCAAGTTTTCGTTCAATCTTTTTTTTCGTCATAGCTTACCGTGTTTTTTTTTTCTTTTCTATACAGCTGGTTTCAAATTGAACCTATTTTTCTTATAAATTGAGCTAATGAATTTTTCTTATCCTCATTTTTTTCTTCCTTTTCTCATAGCTTTTCAAAATTAATCTTAAATCAGCAAGTCTAAACCTTTATCCTTTTCACTAGATCTTTGCTCTATTTTTTCATTAATGATCGTTACTGCTTCATTTTTTTCCAAAATATGGCAAACTTTCCTGCTTGATTTTGGTTTCGTCATTTGCATGTGCAGGGAAATTGATCAGTTGCTATAAAAACTAATATTATGAATGATTTACGGCAATAGTAAAATTTTATTTCTTTACGAAAATAGTTGAAGAAGTTAAACTTTTCTCGTTTTACCACTCTTATCACTTTCTAATTTATCTTCTTAATTGTAATAAGTATAATTAAATAATAACGAAAAAAAACAAATCATGATGAACGGTGATTCGTTCAGCGTTACTTTGTAACAATTCGTTAAAGGTTAGTTCAAAATTACAAAAAGATGAATTAACTCAACTACGAAATGAATATATTTTTTCCCTAAGCTTCATGTTAAAACGATTTTTTGAAGGAATGTTAATGATGAAGTGGTGTTGAAATTGACGAATAAATTTATCAACTTTTCAATTAAGCAATGAGGATATTGAAAAATACTGAAGAGAAAAATGAAAAACTAGGAGATCCTAATAATTGGTTGCTACACATTTTGAGATTAAACTGTAAATATTATTAGTTCTTCCGACAAATTTTTTTAGCTTATAGCTGTCACAAGATAAACATATCTAATGCTTTAAATAATTAAATTATTTTTTTCATAACAAACGAATGAAAGTTTTGCAAAGAGATAAAGAAAAAGAATAGACAAGATGTAAATTAAAAAAAAACTGCTTAGAACTTACTTTTTTTTTGATGTAATATTAAAGTTTGGCCTAATTATGGGAATGAAAATTTAGATTTTTATCCATTTTCTTAGTAGTTCAGAAGATCAAATTTCAAATCCAGCAATTACAGATGGTAAGCCAAGAATATGATTGATAATGGATATTGTCCTTCGCTGATGCACTAGCTTGTTTATATTTGAAAATTTCAGATTTTTAAAAAAAGTTTTAAATTCAAGTGTTTTTTTTTTTTTTTGTAGAATTACTTAGGAAGGCTGGGAAATTTAATGAGAAAGGTAGTTAAAAGGAAATTGCGAGGGTAATTAAAAAAGGTAGAGCGAATGGAATGACAAGGCTAGCAATTAATTAATCATTATTGATAATGCGGTAAAATATAACAACAAAACTATAATAACAAAACATATATAATAATAATAATATAATAACATATAATAACAAAACAAATAATGTTTATTACACTTCCAGTTCATTCTGATTTTCACAGTCAAGATTGCTTCTTCATTTCAATTAAACTACCTTAACTATCAATTTTTATTTCTTCAAAATGTTTTAATACACGCCTAAATAATTTGCAATCCATCAAAAGTAAAAAGCATCAATTTTTTTTGTTAAATTTATGAATGTACCCGTAATAATAAAGTATTTCAGTCAGCTGTTTGCGATATCTCTTTCAAATGATTAATTAAGCATTTGAAATGTGAAAATGGAGAATTGTTATATATCCTCGGCAGTCCTTATCAGCAAAATATGTAACAAAAGTATTGATATATCATCATAAATATTTATTGTTCTTTTAAATTGTCCATTTTTTTTTCGTTTAAATCAATTTGCTCACTTTCACCTATTATATTTTCAATAATTTATTTTGTTTCAAATGTCTCTATCAGAAATATTATCGTTATATTTTTCCATTATTTCATTTGGCTGATGATATCCCGGTGCAGTGCTGCATAACAACTATTAACTGGTAATGAGATAAATTTCAATAGAGCTAATGTTTTGCATTCACTTTCTTTTCTTTTTTTTTTTTGCAAATTCCCTTTTATTTTTGTCTTTTTCTATCCGTTAACACAGGATTTACATTTTTATGAGGAAATTATTTTATGATTCATCTTTAAGAATTTATGAAAGATGATAGAAATGTACAGTAACATAGTAATCAGGAATTAAAAAAAGACAAGTGTTGCAAAAATGTATGTATTGCATGATTCGGCAAATTCTTGCTAAAAAAACGAAAATGGAATAATGATGTGGAAATTCCCAGTTTATATTAAGAGTGAACTAGTGTTGTTGGAAAGTAATTGTGAAAATGCGATGGAATTTTGAGCAAATAATAGTTTTTTTAATTCAAAATAACGCTATACATTTGTTATTTACAGTTGTTTCAGAGCAATTGGTTCCAACATTGCTAGAAATCAGTTTTTTCCAACTGTGCCAATATTTCCAGAAATCAATAAAACTGGAACGCTCAATCAGTGCTAACTAAAAATTCTTTAAACAATTATCGGGAATATCTAGATATTATCAAAATTTACATTCAGTTATGAAAATTCAAACTTATGAAGAGAGCTTTACAAAAAAGTACCAAGCAAAACTATTTAAAAGCATTTTCTGAAAGTTTCCGCACAGTGGTAGCAATGGCAGGAAAACGACAGAATACAACATTACCATGAAAAATAGCGAAAAAATTGAAAAAATGCGAGCTAATACCTAAAAACGAAATTTATAATGTTTACAACAAATATCTCCAAAAAGGATCGGCAGTATTTGAGGTCCATTAAGAATAATGTTTTACAATTAAATTTTGTTGCTTGTCACGAAAAATTCATGATTTGAATCGAATCTTTTTATATTTTAATATTTCATATTTTGTCTAAATTCAAAATCGCACAGAAAAGCGCAATTAATTAAATTTGAAGGATATATTCACAACAATGGTTGATGTTAAATGGCGATATATCTTGTCATATTTGCAGTTGTTTTCATAAGTAGGTTAGTAGTAATTAAATCTTAATTTTTTGTCTAATCACTGTTAGAATCGAACGTCCAAGTCCTACAATACTTTAGAACATGCAAAAAATTGATTTCGAGAAGTTTTGCTCCTTGCGAAACTTGTTTTGATTGCATTTAGAAAGAGCTCAAAATGTAAATGCATTGATAATTTTAATAAAATTATTGAAAATTTTACAATATAAATAAAGAAGTTATTTGCTTGGGAATTATCACAAATAGATCTTTTAATATTTGAAATAATTTTTCTTTATTAGCAACAAAGTTATGCACTCAAATCAATAGATTGATTAATTATACAAAGAAAGTTTAATGTTTAATTAAAAGCTAAAAATGAATCATTAAATAAATGTCATTGAATGAATAATGAAGTTTTTGAGCTAGACAATATTTGCAAGTTTTTATTATGTTGTAAGTGTTCTACATGAATATATATATATTATCACTTAAAGCGAATATTTTGAATCATTCGGTTTGTATCGCAAAGATTGACTCATTCTTTTCATTATCTCTTTTTGCTGTTGAAACGTATCATACGATTAGCTATAGACATGGGTTTTTTTGGCATTTTTTTCTTTGTTTAACTTCAATTTTATGCGCTAATTTTGATTTCATATATATATATATATATATAATTTTTTTTTATTGAATTCAAAAACATAATATCGCCATTATTCCGAACAAAACGCATTAATTTCTGAAGAAGACTTGTAATTTTTCAAATGAAATTTCGACTGTCGTATTATCATTATTAATAACTGTTTTGATCAAAGTAAATCAAAGCGAAATCTTTTTGACTTTGTTTTTCCACTCTTATGTCACTTTTGTCACTTCTAATCTTCTAATCTTTGCTTTTTTTTTTTTGGAAAAACTGCCTGATATACATGAACTGGCCTAACATATAAAAATGTAAAATTCCAAAAATTTGACCTGAAATTGCGACATAGAGTTTCTCAAAGCCTTAATTTTCACTTAAGAACAGGTAAGAAAAGTTCAAAATTCAATTAACTAGTTGGATAAGTGCTGTATTTTAAAGCAGTCATCAATACAGCAATGATAATTACGTGAAACTGATAACGAAGTTATCATTGCTTTTTTTTGCAGGAATATATTTAATTATCAACCCCAGCAATTATTGTGCAATGCCCTTAAACTGTAACTCTTGCAGTAATCTGGATTCGCTATAAAATCCGAATTTGTAATAAATCCCCACCAATTTTATCATCTGTCATTACAAACAGATAAAACAATAAATAAGTTCTTTTCATTTAATTATATAAATTTCGAAATATAAAAAATCGAATAAATATTCCGCATTACAAACACATCTATCGACAAATTTCATAAAGATCACTCAATAAATCTTGATTTGTTGACTTGCAATTCACCATTACTTTTAGTTATACGGATTTATTAACACGTCCTAGCACTGTTTTATCTGATTTCGAGGATTCATCGACATCAATTTAACTTCTAATGTAAGCAGACATACTTTAATTGATTGACTGACCAATTACAAATTTACAAATGCTCTATTAAAAATAATTTAAAGATGTGAAGAGAAGAAAAAAGAAAAAGGATGGTAGAAAAGAGAAGAGAACAGAAGCTATGTATTAATATTACATGTAAGTGTATAATTCTCACATTAAGGAATTCTTAGAAAGCATGATCACACAACAAAAGAAAAAATAAAAGATTCTCATAATTGTGCTTTTATTTTCATTTTGATCTTTTTTAAAGAAATTAAATATGCTGTAACTTTGTAAAAAAGTGCAAATTTTCGAAATATAAAACATTTATTAATAATAGTAGTTAAATAATGTATGAATATAAGAAAGTTGGTGATGCATTCAATTCATACAACATTTACAGTTGTCCATTTTAAAATTTCCAAAAATCGTCAAGTTATTAAGTAAGAGTTTCAATTACTTCAATTATTTAAAAAATATTAAAATTTTAAAAATTATCAGATCAAAGTCATCTATACAGCACAAAAAATTCATAATTACTTTAACTTTGAATTAATTTAATAATTTAAACAGGAAGGTTTTTGATAACTGCAAAAAAACAAGGGTACAATATATTTATGTTAAAAGCATTTTTTTAATGACGAAATGAAAGTGATTAGTTTTTGAATGAAATCTAAAACTGGAATATTTTTGTCAAAGGTAAGAGTGTTATTATTCTTGAGATATTACTATAAGACGGTAATTAAAATTCCAATTTTTCTCCTCAATTTATTAGATTTGAAAGCAATATTTTCATATCCTTTTCTATGTATAATTTCGTCCAGATGAAATACCGCTATGAATTTTAGATTTTTAAAATTATAACAATTTTTTAAGTTTTCCTACAAGTATCATACTATTTAATTCCGAGGCTTTGTGGACACTGATTTTTTTTTAAATTGTTATTAACAAATTTTGCTTGAATTTTGAATGAAATTCCATGCTTTTGATGCAATTATACAATATATAATGTGTGAAAAGAAATAATGGGGTAAATATACCTTTGTTTGTTTTTTAATTCCTTTCGGAAAAGTTTAAATTTCTGAAATATTCACTTTTGAAATGATACAAAGAGCCAGTAAAGATTATTTAGCTTGGCTAGAAAGCAAACATTGATTATTTAGCACTTCCACGACAATAAATAAATCCTTATGCTGTCAACATAACGAATTAAGTGCATTATCCTCAAAAAAAAGAATAATTTCAAAATTAATTTACAATTTTTTTTTTATATTCAAATAATTTTGTTAATAGACCAGTTGGTAAGTTTGTTTGGAAAAATTAGATAGTAGATTAAGGAAGCAAAAAGGGAAATGCATCAAAAAATGTTTTTGAATACTAGTGTTGACGACAGGTCAATATGAATTAATCGATTGCTTCGGGTATAATAGATACACTTAATAAGATGTAAATTATGGATGTTTCAGTGCAAATTGGACAGATAATCTTTTCCTTTCCTCCAACCTAGGATTACTAGAAAGATAATGTTTTTACGACTCAATCGTTTTTTGACATTATGAAAATTGGAACGCTTCGATGTAATAAGAATCTTTTGTATCAGTAGTTTTTTTCAAACTTGATAACCACCGATTGCTTGCATGAGAGCAACTGTGCAATTTTATGGATCTGGCTTCTTTATGGATTTTTTTTATTGGATTTTTATGAATTTCTTTTTTTTTTTATGGAATTTTATGGATTCAAATAACTGGGTTATTACTGGATAAAGACTAAAAATTCGCTTATTTCATCAGTACTGTTAAACTATTATGATAAAAAAGGGAAGCGAATATCATGAATTTTTTAATTTGCTATTATGAATGTTAGAAGTGCCTCTTTAATCATTTATTAATTGTAATTACTGTTTGAAAAAATAAATTTTCCTTTACTGGAAAAAAGACTTCTGTCCAGTTACAATGAAGTTGAATTTAAAAATTCAATTGATCTGATTCCCATAGTATTAGTAGTTGTGAGCAATTTACCTGCATCCATTAGAATTTCAAATTATTCCTATTACTACCACTACGCTATTTTCATTCTTGCATTTTTTTAAAAATTCTTTTAAAAAAAAATTGGAAAGAAAACTGTTGTGCAACAGTGTTGCAAGTTATTAAATTTTTTTCACTATAAAAACAGTTCATGGAACTTTTCAGAAAGTCTCATTAAAGATTGCTTATGTTGTTTGAAAACTTTTCCTCAGGAAATTGTTTTTAGCATGACAATAATCGCAAAAAATAATTGTTTCTTATTAAAATTAAAATTATTAAAATTCAATTATTAAAATCGCTTTTTTAAATATTAATTTTTCATTTTTGCATGCATGTATTGCGGTTAAAATCATATCAGCATTAATTTCAAGCTATCAATCAGAAATTTATTGAAATATAAAGGTATCGTATTTGTTGTTGAATTAAGTTTAATTGAATTTTTTATCAAAGTTCCTGAATGATAGCTTGAATTCCGAAAACAAAAAAATTTATTTGCAGTTGTATTCTTCTGAAGAAAATCTACACATTATTGCTACACAAACTAGTAGGAAAATAATGAGCTGATAAGTGAATAGTAGTGATAGTCTAGAGCTTAAAATGTGCACTAGCAGTGAAATGATAAATTTCAATTTTAGAAGACCCTCCGACCAAACTTAAAACCAGAGCAATTTTGAGAAAAGCAAAATATACTTGGCGGATCAATACATCACAGAGTTTCAGGATACAATACAATGATAATTAATAGTGATTCAAAAGGTAACATGAAGGAAATACGCAAATTTAACACCCGAAGTATTTTTGCAGTTATTAATTTGAGAAGTTAAACTTATGAAATTTTCAGAAATATTCCGGTCAATGTATGAACAATATTTGATATAGTGATATCAAATAAACAGTAACGGTATTTGATAAACAAATTTACAAGTTCTTTGTATCAACCAGATATAAGTACAAAAAAAAAAAAAAAAGTGAGGAGGAAAAAAATAGTCAATGTTAGCAGAAAAGCAATGATCAAAATTGTAATGAAAATATAATCAAGATTAGTTGAACTTTGGGTTTTGTTCCTTCCGGAAAAGAAAAGAACTCATCAAAGTGTGGGAATCAAAAATAAAATTCATACCTCAAAAACAGTTCTGTAAGACAAATATATTTTAATTCATCCTAAACAAAATATTTTTTCTAGTTACTAGTACGACAAACGATCACTGAGGATGGAAGGTAAGAAAAATCAAAAGTGATTCTATTCTGAATATTACCTATTTCATCATAAAATCTCGAAATTTGGGATGATAGGAAAATACTATTTCATTTTGAAAAGTATAAGCCAGAATAAATAGGTCTGCTAAAGATCAAGAGCTAATTAATTTTATTTTTTACAATGATTGCGCCTGAATCAGTGTTGAAATATCACCATAGGTATGCTATAACAGAACGATCAAAATAGCAGTAAGTGGTAACACTAATTTTAATGTTGATTTACTGACAGAAGCTCCTTTGGATTCCCGTTCTGGCTCGAGTAAGGAACCTGATTTATCATTCGTCATTTCCGGTTCCAGTTTTATTTTCAGTCGCTTTTCACTCTCGGGCCCTTGATTAGACATTGTACTGCTCTCGTCTACTGGATGTAAACCGATAATTAAGCCACCATTTCCGTCACCAAAACCTGTAAACTTAGGATAAAAACAGAAAAAAACGGGAACTTCAAGTGATCAGTAGCCATAATAAAAAATTAACATTTACTTTTAATGCACTTTGCATCTTTTCGAAATTGGTAATTTAGAAATAAAAACTTCCTAATCATTCAATCCATTGTATCTCAATGCTTTCCGAATACGGCTTACAAGCTCAAATTATTCAATTAAATTCGTTCGTTAAGTTATCAGAATTTGCACCTTTTATCTTAAAAGGCTAATAATCTGCGAAATTTTCTAGTGTTTCCAAAAGTATCCTAGAATTTCTTCACACTAAGGCTTACATAATCATTCTGGTAATCAAACATTCATTTCAATACTAATTTTTCCTACGCTTGTAATTAATTAACAACCAATCAATATGTTAAATAAGAAGAAAGCTAACTGGAAATACTATAGAAGATTTGGATTAACGCAGTAAATATGTTTCTACTAGTCAAAAAATCAAGTAGAAATATCTTTGTTCCAAAAATTTTGCAAAAGAAAAAATATACCTGCATCAGCAGGATTTCCGGGAACACAATTGTATGTACTGCCAATCCTTAAAGTATATAATCCATCCTTGCATTCACAGATATCATTTCGACAAACTGAATCCAGTAAGCATTCTTTACCATTTGAGCAGTCACCACCTAAATTTTCAATGTTTTCAAAGCTTGAAATTCTCAGGATAACAATATAAATATCATGGAAAAAATACAAACCTGGAAATGCAAATTGTGTTCCGCTCATTGTTTCGGATAATGAGTCCACATTGGCGGTACTTTCTCGGAGTTTTGGTATTTCAGATCTAAATTTACATCGATTTTCATGTTATTAATTACTGCGTTCTTACTTTGGACTAAAACTTTACCAAAAAACTTCCAACTTCCTTTTTTTCAAGCAATCATAATACTGAACAAGATATTGAAAGAAGAAAGGAAATGTTACTCCGTAAATGGCTTGCCAGATCCGTCCCATCCGATATAGGCATTCTCTTTAGTGTTTTGTTCCTCGAGCCACAATATCAGAGGTTGATAATATTCCAACATAGCACTTGCATCTACTTCCTTACTACCTGTTATTGGTTTCAATTAAAACAAAACATACGCAACATACGTAATCAACAATTACTGCAACTCCTCCATAAGTGAGCATTTCTAGCCGTAATAATACAGGAAGAACAAATTATCATTAAAATAAAAAACACCATGATGAAAAGACTATTTTGAACTGAATGAATTAAAGATACTGAAAAATTATTATCATGCCATCCTTCTAATTAGTTTTATTTATCAAACTAATGGCCAATTGCACCATAGTGAATAGTTTTAATAATTAATTTAATAATTAACATAATACATTATAGGTACTACTTTATGATGATGCTTAAGTTAGGATGTAAAGCTGCACGATAATCACATAGATTCAAATAAATTAATCGTATGGGAATAGTGATTTCAAGATTACTGCAATTTGCATTCCATATAAATTAATGACTTCTTTTAAATTGCAATATCATTTTTGAGAAATTACCTGTTTTATTATCGCTCAACAATTTTTCCATTTTTAAAGACCAATTAATATAACACAATGCCAATTAAGCTAATTAATACTATACCTGTAATAATTTCCAGTGCTTCTCGCCAAGTAATTGAGGAACCATGCATCATTACTTTTATAATTCTATCAATAGCTGGGCCACGTTCTAACACACATCCATCGCTCTAAAATACTTTTGTTTCATTCTTATCAAAAACCAAAATTCAACTTTCTGTAAATTTTTACATTAACTGAGAAATGTTTTTTATTGATCAGTTTTTGGAACCAAATTATAATCCACATTCCTATAATTAAATCCAATTATTTGTGCTTCATTCTAATAAAAATTTAATTCAGCTGTATTCAGTTCAGCTCCTATTGTAAATCAAATGACTTAGTCCAAGCTCAAAATTTGAACTTTACCAAATTTGCCGTATTAGGACATAAAGCTTTTAGAATTTGAAATTGCATTATGTAAGCGAAAAAGTGTTTCATTGCTGGAGCATGTGTTTGAGCAACGTTAGAAAATGCAATGGCATCAAAATCAGTTGGCTTTCGTTCCACAGGTGACTTGATTCCTTGATATAATTCACTGAAAAAAAAAAAAAAAAAAGAAACTAATTTTATTAAGATTCTGCAAGATTTTTTTGCCAACAAACAGTTTTACCTTTTCATTTTTACACTCTGAATGTCAAAGGTACTTTGAAAAAATCTCCAAGTGCTTCCAAACGATATGACCAAATCGAAAAGTTATTATAGTCTGTTTTTAAATAGTTGATCAAATATTTTATTGCATATTTTCTGACTTTAAAACAACTAGCTTGCCTCAGCTTCCACCAATCAGAATTCCAGGTAGCATTTGTTGAAGTTCCATCAAATATATGAAATCGCCACATATCGATTGCAAAATCAAAAGGTATTTTGACAAAATCTTCAAGTGCTTCCAAATACAAACGATTAATGATTTTTGAGCGGCTAAATCCAACTTCCGATGTTGTTAATTTCTGTAAAAATTTCAAATATTTTAGAAATAAAAGAGCAAAATTTTTTTGTGTATTTATTTTTAAATTTATCACTTGGCCTAATATTTCTTAAAATATGTTATACAACACAAGCAATCATTTTAAATTTCTAGAAAAGTAATTACCATTGTTTTTAAATATTCTATATTTCGAGCATTAACTGCGAATGCATTGGTCATAGCAGTTAGGAGACTTGGATTTGTTGCTTCACGAAACAGAAGTGGTTGCTCACGACACATGTAATAATAGTATATGTGGACAAGCAATTTATGGGTTAATTCAAAATCTTGTAAATTAAGATGCGCACATGCTTTCACCCTGAAAAACTTTTAAAAAAGTTGCATTTGTGCAGAAATTTTGAACAAAAAAGTTTGCAGTTTGAAAAATTTACAATTTGTCTTTTTTCTTCATGGGAGGCAATCATTACATACAATAGGTCTGTTATTCGTACCAAACAACTCCGGGTAACAATCTTTTAGAACGATTGATCTTATTTTTTTTTTCTAACTAAAATTTTCAATTAATAAATTTATAACACAAAGAATCAAAGAAAAAACCTGTAATCAAGCTCATCTCTCATATCGTAAGCTGCAGGTGGATGACAAAGCATATCTTTACTCCAGGTTCTCGTAAAAATTGATTTCGTCCAAAAACTTGATGGTAATTTGTCGAATCCAAGTCTTTTGAGAGTTTTATAGGTCTGTAAGTCATGAATTTTTTTCTAATTATCAGATGATTAAGTGATGCAGAAATTTATCCTCTCTTTTTTTTTAAAATTTATCTTTGCCTAAATCTTTAATTGTGGAAGTCATTTTCGATATTTCACTACCTGTTTAAACATATTTTTCACAGTATAGTTCAGTTTCTGCAGATTTTCCTGGACCTCTCTTGCAAGATCATCATCGTCCTGGAATGGTTTCGTATCCCGATAGAAAGCAATCCAATTGTCACCAGCAATACTCTCTGCAATAACGTTCAAACCTAACTAATGTCCAGTAATTTTGTGCACTTTTTTATCTGGTTGTTGAAATATTTCAGAAAATACTGAACATATATAACAAAACTTCTAAAGCTAATTTAAAACTTAAAAAGGATTATAAACTAAGCGTACTGAGCAAATGAGCTGGAATAGGACCATCTCGTGTTACATTAGGTACGTTTGCTAAGCCATATAGAGCAGGTATGTGACGTCTTATATATGCATGTAACTGAAATTTTCATTTATTTCAGATTATCATCAAACTGACATAGAAATTAACGTATTTGCCGTAAATGCAACTTTTGACCGTATGCAATTTATTTTATTTCTTTCCGGAAACAGAACTGATTGTCAACCTGTTTATAAAATGGATTAATTTGTTGATATAACTTCTGCAAAAGAAGGACAGTGTCACTTTGTTCTGCTTTTTCATGACGTGACGTGAATGATTCATAAGGACTACGCCACATCGCTCCGCCATCCGAAAAACCAT
The DNA here is from genome assembly GCA_029876185.1 of Mansonella ozzardi. Lineage (NCBI taxonomy): Eukaryota > Metazoa > Nematoda > Chromadorea > Rhabditida > Onchocercidae > Mansonella > Mansonella ozzardi. The sequence continues at coordinate 43,930 of JARVGP010000160.1, forward strand.
TCAATTTAGCTCCTGTGAACAATAGAATATTATTATAAAGGAAGTCTTTTTTTCAAATGTCTCAAACTTCCAAAATTTAGAAGAACGAAATTTTGGAATACTTCATTACCTTTATTAATCAATTCAACGAGGCGTTTGTAAGGGGTAACCAGTTTCGGTCCAAGGGTATCACGCAGTGCGATCCAAAGACGAAATGCTTTGGGGCCATCATTTTCATGTGCAATGATTGATATGATATCAGAAACTCTGCAAGCGCAAATTTTTTATATGTTCCCAAGATTATGATAAACTTCTTTTCACAAGTTTGAAAAATATTACTTAATGCCTCTAAACAGTTAAGCTTCTGGATTAATAAAATAGTAGCATTATGTTAAATCTTATGCAAACTATTAACTTCTGATAATCTTAGCATCTTCCAATTTCTTTCTTACTTAAATAATTTTAATTTGAAAAAATAACGATGTTTAAAACAAAAAATGACATTAATTTCTTAAAAACGTTAAAGTTCTTCGTAATTATAATTATCAAAAACTTCAAATTTAAAGTTTCAAAAATTCCTTTCGAAATTTATTGTTCATCAAAAAAAATGTGTTAAATAAGTAAACCTGTAAGGACATATCGTTGTGTTGTCCGTTTCACAAACTGATGTTTCAACATATGTTTTTGCTATCTAAAACAAAACACCTAAACGAAGTGAAACTGATAATAAGAAAGAAGAATTGTAAAATAATCTGACCAGCTTTTGAAGTTCATTGTATTCATTCAAATCACTTTCATCTAAGGCATTGATGCCTTCGACTAAAAGAAGTTCGAATTGTCGTTTCAGCAATTTATCCTCAATTGCTGCTATATCAAATTGCTTCGCTTGCTTCGAACTACTTTTGACAAATTTTCCTAACGCCTGAAAGTAAAATTAGTTTAACGAATAGTAAACATCAATTTGTGCTGCTCATATTCTTTTTTTGGGATTCCGAAACATTGTTACTGTGAATTATTTTAACTGCAATAAATTCAACCTGCAAGTAATAATTCTTATTTTCTTGCAGACAAAATTCGAATTAAATTAAAAACGCAAGCAAACCTCTTCAGCTTCATCAAGAAGTTGCTTAGTAAGATGTGAAACTGATGTGATATAATTCCATCCAGCTAACGCCACTTCACGCAATACTTTCTGTGCCTCAATAGCATATCCGTTCATCCATTCCTGAGCTTTTTTACTGTCTCGTATTGAGCCTTCAGGCTAAAAATTATAAAATGAGACAGATATGCAAAACTTTATATTAATAATATGTGACTTTCAGTAGTATTAAAATATCAAAAAAAAAACCTCAAGATTCACCAGTGATTAGGAACGTCTAATAATTTAAACTTCTTCAATAATTTACTTGAAAAAAAAAAGTTCAGAAAAAAAAGTAAAGAAACCTCTAAATTATTCACATCCCAGTATTTGCTTGAATTAATCAGTTTTTGAGCTTCTTTATTAAGCTTCTCTTCTTTACCATCTTCGTCATCATTACTATTCAAGAAACGATTAACAAGTTCTTCGATAGCATCATTATCAATAGCAACTGGTTTCGACTGCAAATTTTGCGTCAAAAAAATAAAACTTAAATCTAAATTACATTTGTCTTTGCAAGAAAATGACGGCAAATTAGATGAGTACTTTTAAAAACTTTCACATATCTTTAGATGATAAAGTAAAGCTCACAGAATCTGCACTACTACTACTATCATCTTCATCGTCAATTCGTTCCATATCATCATCGAACGCACTGTTTTGATATGATGGTGCAAGGCTAGCACTGTTTTCTTTGACGGCACTTGATTCTGAGATCGGTTGAGAATCTTCAGCATGAACTATAAGTTGTGGAATTTGAGCTGATTGCATTACAAAATGTGAAGAATCAGCAAATGGTTTCGTGAATTTTTCAGTGATATGATGAAATTTTTAGAAGTAATAGAATGGAAACTTAATGATGACGTAATTTCTAGTTCAGATTTTAAATTTGATTCATATGACAATTCTATTGAGTGACTTTGAGACTGCGCATTATCCAAAGAAGCCAATTGTTTAGTGATGGAAAAAGTTCGAAAAAATTTTTTGCTTCCGTTGCTGCTATTATTGATGCATCGTTTACCATACTTTGCATCAGCGTCGGCCACACTGCCGGATTTTTCGATGATGTTAGACTACCTTCTAATTTCGAATTATCAACGTCTTTTCTGGATTCATTTTGTCCAGTTACTGATGAGCTGTTGCTATCTTCAGAATGTTCAGCATTGAGATGAAACAGAAGCAACGATATTATTATCAGTTGCTGTATCAGCAACATCCTTCTGATCATACTGCAATTAATGCTATCACCAACTGTTCATCGTATTATTATATCAAATTTTAATGACGTAAACTAACAGAAAGAATCAGTGAAACAAACATCACGGATATAGGACAATATTTTGTTAAATTAATGCATCACATTTGAGACACTTTATTATCACATCATTTATTTGTTATTACAGTATTTTCAATGGTATTTATAAATAAACAATTAATGGACCAAAACTGCAAAAGAACTATTTCGATGAATTTTTCCTTTTCCTGCTCATGTTACAAAAAAATACTGGAAAATCTCGTAATTTTAGGTGATACTTTTGATTAAAATGAAATGTTTTCAAAAAATCATAAAATTCATCACAAATTCAAAAAATCATAAATTCTTAATTTTTTTTTCAAAAGGATTCGAATTGTTATGTTCTATTACGGTATGTGTGCAAAAGAGAACAGCGGTAATCAGATGTACTTGAGCATACTAATTAACATTTAAATAAAATGCTGTGTAAGATGGAAAGAAACACAACTATTCAAAAGTCGTTCAATTATTTAATTTAATAACTAAAGTTTACAACTTAAAACATCTAAAAAAAGAAAAAACTGGATGGAGTAGATGCTTAACGATTACAACATAAAAAAAAATTAAGGTATGATTTTAAGGAACACTCTTTGGCATAATAGTTTGCTGAAGGAAAGAAATCCAGATGTTAGATTTAATGAAAGTTTCTTAAAACTCTAAACAATAACTTTTACTCATGAAAATTTAAATAAGTTCGAAATATTTTATGTCTTCCAATTGAATACCCAAAAGCATAAAAGAAAAAAATCTACAAAAATTGCAAAGTATACTTTGGCCGTTAAGTGAAATCAATAAATTTGTAACTTTCCGGTCATTCACAATGAATGCTCGAATACTGCGAATGGATAAAAGAGAATTAAAAGATTTCTTTCGACTAAAAACACTATTCGTTTTTTTGCTGCCTTCCGATCCAGTTTTGCTGAATAGCTATTGTGCCAAACAGAAAAGAGAAGAAAAATGTGTTGCCAAATATTAGAAATAATGCAGAGAAGGTAAAAGGCCAAAAAAAAACGAAAAGAAGATAGGAGGTCAGTAAGAAAATGGGAACAGGACTGCAAGGAAAAGTAAAAATGGTTAATAAGAACAATTTTTTTTTAATATCCTAAATTTAACCGGAAAAATTTCAGATTTCAGACATCAATTCTCCTCCCTAAAAAACCCTATTTGCCATATATCTTGCCTGTCATAAATCAACTTAACCCAGCAGTATATAGCCTAGTGTAAATGATCTGTCACAGTGATAACAGGTTTGATGAAAAAATTTCGAGATTTTAATTGTTGCTGCTAGTAATATCCAACGATATAGCAGTACCCATAATTTGATTTAAGATTTAATTTGAATAAATTAAAGTTACAACGAGAGTGTATTTCAAGTGGAAAGATGGATGAGTGAGATTGTTGAGAGCATGATAGATAAAGAGTTTGTTCAAAGTTGGTTAGAAGTTTTTTTATATTAAAGACAATAAAAGGAACCACTGCAATAGTTGTAAAGGACAACGATAAATGGTAAAATGACAGCAATAACCGCAGGGTAAGAACAACGGAAACAAAGAGTGTCGTAAAATGAATGTTTGAAGGTGAGTGGGCAGAAAAATTCTTGAAAATTTACATGTGAAGAAAAAGGAAAATGAACGAGAAACTGTGTAGATGGGTGATGTGGTTGGTAGATGTATTGGTGTACAACAACAGTAATATCAATAAATCACACCATTTAATGATGTGATGCGCTATGGGTCATCATCATCTAAAACCACCTTTTTCCATTCCGCTCCATCTTCCCTTCTTTTGTCCGGGTGATCGGCTTGATTTTGGCAATCAGCCTACGATCAGCTGTATGATGACAATCTCTTTCCATTCTCATTTCAATCGTATTAGTGTTTCAGTTCCAATTTTCCACCTGGAAAGGTTCTTTTACAACCATACTGGCAATGACGACCCATATTTTAAAATGTATGGATAATAACTACGCATATCTGCACTGTCCAATAAAATCTGCTCCAACACTTCTGGATTTCAATTAAGTGTTTCTTGCTTTCAGTAGGATTTCAATTGAAGAAAAATACTTCGGCAATTCATATAACTGTTAACCATTAATATCAGTGATTCTCACATCAACTATGAGATGATCTAAGTAACTAGAGCAAAAATTAACATCCATTTCAACTATCATTACAGATATTTTAGGTATATCAGCGATTCTTCCTTATTCCATCCGTTTATCAGCATGTAATCCTATATAATCCCTGTATTTTGCATCGATACATTTGAAAACAAGAAATGAAAAAAAAGAAAATTTATTTCCAAATATCGATTCCTTACATATAGACAGATTGTTTCAGTCTCCTTTAATAAAATCGAATTTTACTTCCTGCATAGGAAACATTACAGATGTAGATGACGAGAAGATTCTGCAAAACGCATGTATGCATACTGCAAGTATATGAGAAATAAGAAATCTATACTTCGTCACTTTAGTTCAATTCTCACACTTTTTCTGAAGTGTTTACAAAAAAAAAAGTACATAGATATTAAAAGAATTCAGTGAAGAAGTTCCATTGATGTAGCAAAATACAACCCACGTGTAATAACGATTGAACGATGGCAAGGCTATGTAATGACAACGATGAATGGTAACACCTTAGGCGGATTTAAGTCTAACTAATCATTTGTTTCCGTCGCATCAGCTATTCAAGCACTCTCACCAATGATATATTCCGTTCACCTTTCCTTTGCAGATCAACAGTGCACATTATTTTACAGCTCATATCCAATAAACTATTCTGATATTGTGGACCGAATCAGTCGATAAAGCAACAGCTGTTGCAAAACTTATACATGTTAAATAATGTTAAAACAAGGATTTGAGATTCTTGTACGATTGTTTTCTCACCTAAGATATTTTTTATGATAACAGAAGGAAAAAATCCAAAGCATATTTTTCACCAACTACAATTCGTCTTTGACATTTACATCGAGGTTTTAATGCCAATACTTTCAAATATGAAAGTATGTAGGAGGAGTATTAATGAGTTATATAGTATTTGAAAATATGACTGTTGTTCTTGGAGTTTTATAAAATCACTTTAAAGTTTGATAATTTTTGCTGATAAATTTTCTAAGTACCTGTTTCATCACTTGGTTTTTTAAAAAATGGTTGTATTAACAAGTACAAAGATTTATTCAGGAATAAGCATTCTGAATTTCCATAGCTTTATCAGTTCCTTTCAACATTGATAAAGACTAATTAGTGAAAAATTTTTTTAATTTATAGAAAATCCAAAATTCTTTTCATACATTTGGCAATAAAAGGCAAATAACAATTTTTGAAAAAAACATAAGACAGAATGGCAAATGAACGGTATGAGCTTATAATACATTACATTTTTCTTCCCCATATAAAATTCTTGTTGATCAATCCATTTTTATAATTTAATCCTATTGTATTGAGAAATCTTATCTTAAAACAGGATTTTATCGTAAAAAAAAGCAGGAAAAAATTCAAAATTACTCTTTGTTAGAATTTTAAAAAAGAGAATTATTCCTTTTGATTTTCTTCTAAAAGAATTATTCTTTTTATGTAACAAAGTCTCTACAAAGTTCCTACTTACCTTAAAGATAAAATATTGTGCACTTAACTTCCTGCTTACTTTAAAGTATTGTGTACTTATAGATTTAAAGCTTTAAAGCTACTTTAACAGTAATGTTCACACAAATATATGCATATACATACACAACACCCAAACACACACACATACACACACATACACACATATATATATACACACACATACACACACATACATACACACACATATATCTCTATCGTAGTTAACTTTATGATAGTGCCAAATTAAACAGAATGTGTTGAGCGACGGTGCAACTATGCAACGTAAAATACGGTATAAGTTCGGAGTTAAGTAATTCCCAGTAAAATCAGTATTGGCTATTGTTACAGAGCAATTTTTTTCTTTTTTTTTGCCATGGATGTTGTGATAAAGTACTGAGTTATCATCTAAAAATTATACATTAACCAATGGTACAGCAACAATTAACTTAACTAAAATATCGTTCTTTAGAAGCTAATTTAAAACAGTTCAATTTTTCTCCTTTTTTAGACAACAAAATAGATTTTACAAAAATTTATATATGAAAACAAATTCTTCAGAAATCGTTCTCATTTATTCGTAACTATAATTTAAGCAAGCATTTCGACTCGAGTATAACACATTATCGAATAATGTCTATTTGAAAGCAATTCGAAAATTTCTGTTCAAAATCGTACAAATGATTTGATTTGCCGTAGAGTTTGCATAAGCTAATCATGTAACAGCCTAAAATATCAATACATTTACTAAAAACCTATACGGAAAGCATATTTCCTTTAAATCAAAAATCTATTCTGAACTACAGCAAAACAAATACATCAGCAGTTACCAAAATTTACAAAATTAATTAAATTTTAAAAAAATCGGAAATAAATGTAAAAAATGAGCAGGAATTATTTACCCTGAATGCACATCGGGTATCAAAGGTGGACGAAAGGAACGAATGACATTTACAACAAAAAATAGCAAGCAACATATCAGAAATGTATCAATTATTACTCCAAGTGCTAACTTTGAAAATCAATAATCTATAAAATTCAGTAAAAAAATATTGAAAAATTTTGATCGAAACTGAAAATCAACAAGAAATATTAAGAAATTGAAAGGATTCGAAAACTTCTAATTAAAACTGTGATAAGGACTGAATTCGAAATAATTCACAAACAGAAATATAAATAACGATGATGCGATGATTTAGAGGAAAAAAGGAATCGATTTCTGTCAATGGCAATTGAAAAACTCTTACCTAACAATGAATTACGATAATTCTGAATTTAAGCTGAAACAAATGACAAGATTGAATATAGATTTGAAATGGAAAATATAATGATACAAATATCCAAGCTAGAGGGGGGACTTGAACTAGAGTTCGTTCAGCACCAAAGGCAAAAAAACTTTAAGATAATACAGAATAATGGAATATCAACATTAAGTATCCACTTCAAAAAGTAAGTTCAGTCTAGCTTTTCTGTCATTGATGCATAGCTATGATGGCGCATTTTTCGGATTGATTCGTTTCGATATAGTATGATCGTTTCTGTGACAACAGCAATACATTGCAAGTATATTATCACAGAAAGATCAAACATTAGTATTTGAAAATTTCTTCTTCACATTTTACAGCACTTCCTTTGAAATATTTACTACCAATTAAATTCAATTGTGAAGATGCTAGATGTCATTTATTCATTTACCAAAGAAGTGTTTTACAATTGCTACTGGAGCAACTTTAAATAGTAGAAGACTAGTGAGAAAGTAATAGTTAGGTTTAATTTTTTTTTTTTATTTGATTTATTTCTCTACAAATATCAATGTCTGATTGAATAATGAGTAATTTTTATTTGAATAATTAAGACGACATATTTCTTCGTACATTCCATAAATAAACAATTAAATTATGATGTCGCAGGCACTCAGTCCTCTTTTTGAACTAAATTTCTTTCTAAATCATATCTTTGATGCGACCTAGACAAGAATAAAAGAAATGATAATAAACTATAAGATGAAAGGAGCGGTCATTTATGACTAATTTCCCAAATCTCCGAATGTTTTTCGAATAAAGCTATCGCATTGAAAAGTAGGGCTCGTAATCGTGCTGGACTATTGTGAGATGAGACGACTAGTTAAAAATCAGGCAAAAGTTTTTGCTAATTTATTAATGATTCAGATAAAATATGAATCAGTGATGTTCTCAGGAACGAAAAGTTTTAGTATCCAGACAAAATGTTTGCTTGGAAGATCTGTTTCATGACTGAGATGGAACTTAATTTTTATCAATATCAATTTCATTTCATCAATTAACATCTGAAATTGAACGTTGTGCTCCGATACATTTTCGTAGAGCTAATTCAAAATTACAAAAAGTACTAACATGTAGGTTATAATGTTGAATATGCTTCTTATATTATCCATATTAAATGGCTCGATGATTTGAAAATGATTTGTTAGAAAGAACTAGAAAATCAAAATTCTATCTGAACGTTCGGTTACAAGAAGTTTTTGATTGGAACATTTAAATATTTCTTATCTTTTAATTTTTGCTAAGATAAGGAATTAAAATTTAATTCTTGGATGAAAGAAATCAGCTATCAATTTCAATTTATTAGCAACATACATAAAATTTCACATATTATATTAACAATGACAAAAGTCTAAAATTATTTTTCAGTAAAAATTACATCTTTTCAGAGTGTTTTAAATTAAAATTAAGCAGCAAAAGAATGCAAAAACTAAAATTTACCTTGGGAGACAATTATTCCCAATTAATAGTGCGCAAATTTCTTTTCTTTAACAAAGAACAAATTCAAGTAATTTAGTTTTGTTCAACCATCTAATATTATATAATAAAATCTCTCAAAATTTTAAATGAAAAAATCATAAGAGATCATATGAGAAAAAAGTGTAGCTCTAATTAGGTGAATAATACCGAAAAAAAATATTGTTCTGCGTGACTGAGCGATTTTCAACTGTTAGAATTATGAGCAGAAGTAATTTGACAGCTTCCTTCGTCCTGTGCATTCTCAATTATTATTGGACGTGTCACTACATTCGCAGTGTTACTACGATATCAGAATTTCTACTAACGAAGAGTAGCAAAAAATAAATAGCGGATATTTCAATAATGATTGATAAATTTTAAAATCGCATGAGAACCGTATTTTTTTTTCACCTTAACTTTTAATCGATAAAATAAGCATTGCTCAAATATCATCTCTACCGCTGAAGTTCAAAAAAAATCATGAGACAAATTTGAATCTCTAATGAATCATAGTAATCTGAACAGCTAATTGCAGGAAATACAATCATGAAAACTGCCCTAAAACAAATAACTCCGTAGAAAGTATAAGAATTAGAAAATCAAATGACAAATATTTAAGGTGCAAAGCGTGAAATGATATATTGAATAAAGTTCGAACTAAATATAGCTTTTTAACAAATTTACGAATCAGTCAAATTTTTGCGAAATTTTTTTTTTTGCAAAATTTTTTACCTAAAAAAACTAAACAAGCTCTGACCTGATAAGCGATAATTTACAAGAAAAGCACTGAAATGAAAGTCAACTCATTAAGTATGAACGAGAGCAAAGCGTAATTCATTTAACAACGAATTTTGAAATTAGTTGATTTATTCATTCACTCACTTTTTTTTTTTATCCAGCATTACTTTTAAATTTGATATGTAGTGCCAAAAACTTTTCACTTCATGTGAAAGTTATTTTAAGTTACAAAAGTAACAATTAAACTTTTCCAATGAGTTCCTCGTGGATTTCTGTAAGCTTTATTTGGTAATCATTTTTGAATCATGTTTTTTATAGTATTTCTTTGAAAACGTTGAAAGTTTAGGTCGAATTTCTTCACATTTATTTAATATAACCATCTATTAAAGTTATCTGCTTTTGTTGTTTGCTTCAGCTTCAGTCTATTGCAATATATGTAAATAATCAAACCAGCTTTATTCATTATTTTTGAGCTTATATATTTATTCACATATAATAATTAGTCTCAATTGTAAATGCGTTTCTGTTCATTTTCAGGGTTATTATGATTACCGATCATCTTTTTTTCCCAATAAATTATTGATAAAACATATATCAGCCACAAAATTTCTCCTCCTATTTTTACCTAATCTAATGATAACGAATCGAACTTTCACTATTATTTGTTAATTGAAAAAATTCGTAAACTTTATTAAACTCGACTATTGTTATTCAAAGTCAAAAAAAAAAAAAAATGCTGTACCTTTGGAAGAACATTTCAGAAAGAATCATTACTTTTGAATTGTTCTTTTTTTGTCAAATCAATGTCTTCAACAAAAAACAAAATTAAAAACATCCTTTATTTAAAGAATACATTCCCATAAATGTATTACAAAGGACGAATAAATAAAAATGGAAAAGAAATATTATTACAATATCAATTTCGGTAAAAGAAAAAAAGCTCATACCATAAAAGAAATTAATTTTTTAAAAACATTTAGAACTAAATTATGTTTTGTTTTTAACACTTTCAATACATCAAACTAAATAGAAAAAGAATTCCGAAGATATTTTGATCAAAGAACAACAAAACTAACAACTGATTTGCGACATAATACGAAATACGTTTAACAGTTAGTGGGAGTATTTTTTCATTAATTCAAAATTCTGCAAAAAACATTGTACTGAATTAAAATAGTAATTGATTCGGAAATTTGGTACCGTGCTATAATTCTTTCCACGAAACTTTGACAAATAAAGAAAGAATTAGAAGATTTTATGAAAATAAAAAACGAGAAAAAAAAGTTGAGTTGTAAAAAACTATAGGGTAATATAAGAATCAAAGAAAAATATCTCTCAATTACAAAACAAAAATTTTTTGTGGAATGAAATTAAAGAAAATTTTTCGAAAATAATAAAAATTTGTATCAAGCAATTGGATTTTTTTTCTTCTTTCTCTTCTTGCTTTCGTAGATATGATAAAAGTGATTGTAACCGATTTAATAGTATATAAGCGATAGAAAAAGATACAAATAAAATGAAATGAAATTTTTAAAATAAAAAAAAAAAATTTTTAAATTGAAAAAATTTAAAAACGTTCTGAAATTTTCCATCTTATATAAAGTATCAGATGCTTGAAAGACGTTTAAAACGAGAAAAATTAGCTTTTACGAAATATTCCGGTTGATAAGAGTTAATCATGCATGACTGGTAATGCAGATTTTATTTGAATTTGCTGAAAAAAATTTAGCACTACTGTTTTTCAAACAAAAAAAAGTATCCTTAATGATTGTGATTCAGCAATAATGTCAATAATAGTTTACCTTTGCATTGCTTTAGCTTCTCATTTCAATATTTTAGATGAATTTTTTATTCATTAAATCACTACTGAAACATTGTGATGCATATGACTCATAGTTTTATTATCACTTATGTCACCAATCAGATGTCACCAATCAAAGGTGGAATAAAAATTCAAACCTCCACGTAGTTTTATTTATTGCAATATGTATCGCCACAATTCTACCGTTCAGCAGCCTCTCTAAAACAATCCTAAGATGTTAATTATGAAGTCATGGGTTTGATACACTCATGAATTGTATTGCTAGTAATTCCGATTAGTGTAAATCTTGAAATATCAGCATGCTACACAATGTTATTCAGATTTAACAGAATTTGTGTGATTTTTACTTAAGAAATACCTTACATAAGATGACCATTCAGATTTTTATGCTTCTATCGTAATATGCAATAATAGAAGTGCAAGATTCAACTTAAATAAAAAAAGTAATCAGTGAACAGAAAGATCATATATATTACTGGAATATTCGAAAATAGTGTTCCGATGTGTCTAACAAGCTGGAATAGATTTGTACTAAAAATTATTTGGGTGCATGCTAAATGACCTTGCATTATAATATTATTGGAAACAGTCACAAATTCCTGACGGTTTGTAATTTGAAGATTTAATATAAAAAAAAAAAAGTGGTATTGAAGCATATTTACTACCACTAGTGTCTTTGAAAACACATTAATCACACTCACAACCTTTGTTTGACTGCGTTTTTCTACTCTTTAAGCATGATTGTTCAGGGTTTGCTTAATGTACCCATGTTTATCTCATGTTTATTGGTCCTAATACGTTCTTTATTTTCAATTTCCTTCAATCTTATTGATTAATTCCTTATAATCAAAAAATATAAAACAACCCTTAGGAAGATTAAAGGGGCTTTTTTGGCTTCAGACTAACTAGTGTTACACTGTCGTCTTGTTAAGATTATTATTCATATGAATTTTCGAGAATTGTTATTTAATTCTTACAGTATTAAACTATACTGTTAATCCTTTATATCGGATTAACATTAACATTTTATCATGACCGATGCAAAAACATTCGCTTTCTCTAAAATTAAGTTATCAAGTGTTCAGGTAAGAGTACAAATCCATTTCATAATTCAATTAAAAAGAACATTCGGAACACGGTAAGTAGTATTTGATCTCCCTAACTTAAAATATGACGTTTGATTTACTGCAATAAAAAAAAGTCGCCGAATCTTTTTTATCAGTTTTTGAAAAAATAGTGCAAATTATCTTACAGGTACGTAGATTGGAATGATAAGAATTTACATTCAGTGTGAAATATTGGAATATAATCCAATAAGAACAAACGCCATGGTATTATTGGCAATATAGCAAATAATGAAATGAACTGATTAAATGTATAACAAAATGACTGTAAGAATGATCTTATGTGAAAGAGACGCAATATAAAACTTACTGTAGAATTTTCATTTTTTTTTTCTTCGTTGTGGATTTTACAACATTACCGCATAAATTTACAACAAATCACATTAAACATGAAAAACACCAATACTCATTTACTTCAGGAATGTTCATACTAACCGATAACTGCATGTTCCATTCAATAAGCATATAAATATATTTGTTCATTAATTTTCAAAATTACAGATGCAAATTTACCACTAATAGTAATCACTGGAATTTTCTTCACTTTTCATCATACTCGAAAAAGAATGCAATACAATAATTAATTCTACATCGGTCTACCTTCATGATTCCAAGTTTGCCAGTATGGATTAATGTAATCAAAATCTGAGAATTCACAGCCTGCAAGGTTACGCAAAATTTCAGAATCACAAGAGCTCATTTTGACTGATAGCTTCCTAAATTGCGAATCGAAATTCTCCGTTGAATCGGGACTCTTCTGCAAATTTCAAGTTTAACTTTATTGTGATATTACTAAGAGCGCTTTCTAAAATAATATAATGATAATGATATATTAATTCATGGCTAATGTTAGCAATCATCTGATAATATCTTAGCGGTTGCCAATTAATTGGATTTAAATGATATTACTACTTTTACTATTACTACCAGAACTATTACTACATCTAACTATTATCAAAAAGTTCCAATCAACGACCTGTATAAAGAATAAAGTCTTTTTGCATCCATTTGAGCTATGGGTTATCTATCAGCCATGGATTTATGTTATGAACATTGGAGATATTTCAATTTTATAAGTCCTGATGAGTTTTTGAAGGATTCATTATGATTTCTTGATGAGGAAATTATGAGATTCTAGAATGATCAATAATTGTTTTGGTATATTTCTAGGCGTTGCAGAAAACACTATTAAATTTTTCTCTTTTTTTTGAATATTTACCAGTTTTGGTTTGAAAGGTGGTTGAACCTGTCGTCTTTCAATTTTATACCAGTCCATTCGTCGAAAGAATGGATGTTCCTGAAAAGGGCAACTTTCAAAGCGAAATGGTACGTTATGTCATATTCATAAAATGATGCTGCTAATTGAGTAATATTTGACTTAATAAACTATAGGATGAGTTAGTATCAAAGAAAGACATAGAAATTTTTGTTTTCTCAAAAATACATTAAAAAAAATTGGTATTTTATGTCTTCACAAATATTTCAGAGAGATGAAGCAACCAATGCCAATCAATTCATCTTAGCATTGAATACTTTCAACATATAACAATATTTTTCAACTATAGTCATCTGATTAATTCTCAAAAGATATAATTAGAGAGAATAAACATTTTGAAGTAGACTCCACATACTTTAATATCTCTAACGGCCATCTCCCCACAACCTAGCCGTTTCTGTGGGCTTTTCTGTAGCAGTGCCTTACAAATAGATACTGCTTCTTTGGACATTGACTTTGGGTATGATACGCTCTGATCCGTTATCGCTGCAAATACAATCAAGAGAAAAAAACTTTATATACATTTAGACATTAAATCATTTCAAAATACGCGTCAGTTATGTAAATGCTGTAACTAAACAATTCTCAGTAGATCTGATAATTAATTTATCGCTTACTGATTTGTACCAAATTTTTTATTTTTAAAAAAAATTCAATTACATTTAATACCTGTAAATAATTCATCTTCATCTTCACCATCAAAAGGTGCTTGACCGGCAAGCATTTCAAACAATAACACGCCGTATGCCCACCAATCAACCGACTTATTGTATGGCTGATATAATATTATCTAAAACGATTCTGCATTGACAAAAAAAAATTCAATGTATTGTGATCACAGTAAGCAAACGTTATAAGACCAGATCTTAGATCACGATCCATATTAGCGATGTTGGAATGATACGTACTTCCGGAGCAATGTAGTCGGGTGTACCACAAAACGTTTTTGTCTTTGCGTTACCGATAATGTTTTCTTTGCACATACCAAAATCCGTAATTTTGATATGACCATTTGTATCTAGCATGACATTGTCCAACTTGAGATCACGATAAATAATACCTTGGGAATGAAGAAAGAATAAACCAATTGCTATTTCAGCAGCATAAAATCTGCAACAGCAACAACTTTGCGGTAGCAATCAAACATTGCCTCAAATTTCTATTCTAAATTTGAAGGATTAGTAAAACTAGAGAATTATGAATTTTGTACTGTCTGTATCAGACATTTAATTTATTTTTGATTTGCAGCTTTAATTCAAGCAAAGATTATTACTACTCACGCAGCTACTGGCTCTTTAAACTTCCCCACTTGTTGTATTTGATACATAAGATCGCCACCACTTACAAATTCCATTACAAAATATAACCGATCCTGAAATATAAGCGAGCTTATTTTTTTCAAAAGCAAAATCTTCCAAATTTTCATTCCAAAATTCTCAAAATTCATTATTTTTTAATGTATTTCAAAATTTTTTTCAAAGTTCAAAATTCATTATTTAGATTTGTATTTCAAAATTCAATACATTATAATTTAGAGACTTCAGTCGCAGTTTCTGCAATTCAACGTCAAAAAAATGTGAAAATATCACGATGAAGTTCATATATACGTTCAAAAATTACCCAAAATAAATTGAAATGACAAATATTTTAATTTTCAAACACACTCACAAGAAAGTAATGAATATCGATTAGTCTGGAAAGGTAAGTTAGTTGCTAATTAATTGTTTGGCATAGGAAAAAAAAATTTCACCGAAGTTTGGAAGCAGGAATGAAGAGCAACAAGAAAGGGTGGCTTATCACAAAGTGATAGCACCCGCTTTTCAGTCATCGTACATTCCATATCATCATCCTGAACAATAACATCCTTTTTCAACATCTTCACTGCGAACAATTCTTTGCTATCTTTATGCTCACCAAGCAATACCTTAAAAAAAAATAAATGAAACAAACATGAGCATGCAATCAGCTTTTGAGCAGTTTTAAGAAAAAAAGTAACCTTTCCAAAAGATCCTTTACCAAGCACAGATAAAAAATTAAAATCAGTAACTCTGACAGCATTTTGTTGTGGTTGTTTCAACTGAAGTTGAGATTTTACTGCTGATTGCTGTAAAAAGATTTTGTAAATTTAGCTATCCTAATGCAGAGGCAAAATGCAGGTAAAACTTTAATGTTTCGCTCTTTTTTTTTTCTTCATTTTACTTTATCATTTATTTAAATTTTGAAAAACTTGAAATAAATTTTTCTCGCATTTAGTAATTCATTTTGATGATAGAAACCAGAAAATAATCAAATAATGGTTTCCTGAATTGCTTATAACAGTGTTGCGCTGTAATTCCATTTTTTCCTTTTTTTTATTGAGCGACTGAACTTCAGTTTAATTAGTTTTTCATTACTAATTACCTCGTGCATTTATTTTTTGATAATCAACTGTTACTTCAAAATGTATTCTTTGAATTTCCAAATTTCAAACTTTAAGTATTTAAGAAGCACATATTAACTTTTTGCTGCACAGTGTAATAATTTGAAAATTAATAAAACCATATTTTGATTTCACCTTTTCCGGAAGTAATTCCGTTTCATCCATTTTATTCTTGATTTTCTCAATTTCAGCTTGAGAATCACTAACAACTTTTATATTGTAGAATTCGCCTTCTTCCTGGAATTTTATTATACAGTCTAAGTGCTAAATAAATGCAAAATTATATAGATTGTAAAATATTAATGAAAAGTTGAGAAAAGAATAATAGGTGTAAACAAGTTATTTGTCAGAAAAAAAACTCACCGCGCTGAGCAATTTGTACCAACCCTCAACAGATTCTTTCATTAGCTCACTGATGCCAAATGAAAGAGAACCCATGAAATCATTTCTGGAAGTGCGATCCCAATCCCAAACTTCCACAGATAATCTTTTATCTGCATCTGCTGCTTCTAATTTGCTGGAAGTTGATTCAATGCTAATATTTAAAACGTCAAATATTTAAGTGTAAATGAATTGTTTTGACTAGAGAAAATGTGGGAACCAACGAATGATTATAGTTTCGATCCATTTTAAAAAAAAATAAACATGCTTACTACTCAAAACATTCGTTCCACACAGGATTCAAGGTTGATCTGATCGTTTTACTTTTCTTTTTGGATTTTGACAAATGATCATCGGGAATCAGTTTCAACTTGCAGTATGGATCGGAAAGGCCATTTGGATCCATAGGTATCAAATTGCGTGCTTCTTTCACTGAAAAACAAGCACTCCAATGCATTAATTGAAAATAGACTGTTTTATTTTATTAACAGGTAGAAAATCCTTCGCCGGATACACGTCGTTCCTTTTTACCGCAGTAACCACCTAGTATAGTTTCAGGAATATTTATGCTTATCATTTCAGTTCAGCCAACAATAAAATTTTATAAAATAGCACCTTAGCTTTGTAATCAGGCATAAACAATAGTTTTCAGTGGTTCAAATTGAGTTTATTCGGTGTTGAGAAGTATGGCAAACTTGTATATTGATGGAAATTTTTCGTCTATACCTCAAAGAAAAAACTGCAAATAACAAAAGAAACGGGGAAAGCCATATGTAACACTAGATATATCAGCTGTGATCAGTAATGTTAATTTTCTATCTTTGAATGTATTCCTATTTAAAGATCAAAAATTGCTCCTCCAACGTTCCTGATACGTAGTAAAATATCCTTCCACGTATTCTTGACTCGCTTTTTTTCTCTTTTTTTTTTTCAAATGTGTCATTTTGTTGTTTGAATATCATTGATTTCTTGTGAGACAATTTCAGCTCAGTGCAGGCCTCAAAATTACAGGAACGTAAAGATGAATTTAAAAGAAGTTGTGCATAATATCATATTATCACTCTGTTATTTGTTATTGTTGCTTTTTGAAGTGAGTTTCGGTTCTATTTAGCTTGAAGCTGTGAAAGATGATAGCTTTAAATCTAATTCTATTGAAATACTGAATTAGTTCATTGAGCTGAACCTTTAACTCGCAGAAGATCATTTTTAACAGAAATTGAAAGATGTATTCGACCGCGTCTTTCGATGTAATCTGTCCCACACATGTTAGGCACATATTTAACACATTTATGGTGTACATTCACATCGCATGATTCACATTTTTTACCCTAAAAATACTATGCTTGCATTTTTTGTTGCTATTGAATAAAAAAAGAAAAACGGAAAGGAAATTTCAAAATTGATAACCTGATGAATGATACCATAAAGGAGAGATCCACAATGATCACAAAATGTTGGTGATGAATATGAATGCACCTTCCACTTATGTTGCTGTCGTGGATCCTTAAAAAAACATAGAACTTGTTGTATTTGAATACAATTGCTTTTTTTACGTTCTATATCTGTTTAAATTTTGATTCAGTGAATTCTTGTTAAAAATTCCAGAATTTTAAAAAATTCATCAAAAATCTCGAGAAGCATAGGATTTGTTTTCACAACAAATAAGTCGTACTTAGCACTTGGCGATCAGTCTATGAAATGAATATCAAAGATAAACATATTGTGATATATGAGAGAACATGAAACACTAACATCAGTATCAACACCTTTGTCAACACCAGGACATTGAAAATTGACAAACTGATGACATCTTTTATGTACTACAAGTGCGCATACTGCAATTAATTATTGATATCAATAATTTGAATGTTAATTTGTTAATCCGAAACTTCAATTGAAATGAATTAAAGCTTGCAATTTTCAAGCTGATAGTTTTCAGGAAAAGATTGGAAAGGTGGAAAAAAAATTAGATACATACCCTGACACTGGAAACCCTGCTTATTAAGACCCCAAAGGAATTCCTTGCAATGTGAACAAAATGTTGGCTGCTTGAAAAATCGTGCAATAAATTCATGCGCTCTGAAGATTTAATTATTCAATTTTTAAATGCCTTTTTCCTAAATATCAAATATTATATTATAAAAGAATTAATTAAAATCATGTACTTGAAAAAAAAGCAAAAGCATACTTGACTTCATGAACATTTTTTTGCCTCAAGGCTCCTTTTCGAATAATGCCTTTACCTTCAATTCGTATTGCTGAAATAAAAATTTATTTTTTCTAACTAAAATTTAACTTATTTCAAAGAACCATCATCTTTAAGAATATGATTGTCCCTGTAATATTACAGAAAATTGCAAAAAAAAAACTTGTTAAACATAAGCTAATTTAACTCAATTAATTTGTTTAACATTTACAATATAGCTTTTATAGAATTTGACGATTCTATAAAACAGATATTTTCTTCTAATTTGCGGCATTTTCACAACAAAAAAAAACTTAAATTAGTTTAAAGAATAACTGAATGATTTCTGCAAAGTTGAAAATTTTGACAAGTTGAAAGGGTCTCACACGAGCATAAACCTTCTGTATGCTCTGAAGTAGTTTTCTAAATAGTTAAAAATTCCCAGTTATCCCGAAATTATTTCATTCCTTCAAAATTAGTCCCACGAAATAATCGATTTTCTGTTTTTTTTTACTATAATGAAAGGTAATTTATTGCCAATTAATTTGTTTAACATCTACATTCACTGAATAGTTGTTAATTAGAATCCATAAGTAATAAGTTCTTTGTATCTGTAATTTTTGGATAATTAAAGTACAATAAAATTGGCGATGATTTCATCATAAATTGTTTGAATTGCTTTACAATTAATACATAAATTTTACCGAAGATTGTACTGTTTTCAAAATACATTGCAGGACATTAATGTAGTAATGATGATGAGAGAAGACATTGAAAAAATAATTGGAAAAATTACCCTCAAATACGACGATACCGAGATAAATTTCAAGTTATTTCGTTGATCAATAAATATATCATAAGTATGCAAATAAACCATTGATACGAAGGAATATTATAAGCAAACTTTTAACAAAACGAATTGCGATAAAAAAAAAAAAAAAACAAAGCATAATAAAAATTACCAGATAGTAAAAGCAAAAATCCAAGAAAGCTTTGCATGCAGTTTTCAGTGGATGACAACAATTCTCACATCTCAGGCTTTTACGAGTGAATAAAAATTTTTGATAAATCTGAGATTTTTTTCGTAATGCATTGCTAACTCAACCGCATTAAATGGCATTCTCAATTTTCCTCCATTTATTGCAATACTGTCTCGACAATCATTGATGCAAATTTGTTCATCTAAATTTGTTCAGAACTAACTTTCACGATATTGTATTGCAGACAGATAGTGCAAGAAGAATTAACTGATAGAATGATCGATCAACGGACCAAGGAAATTTGCTAATGATGGTGTTCGATTGCAAAAACAGCAATTTTCTCGATGACAGCATGATCAGCCAAAATTGTTGTTACTGCATTGTGAATTATGCAGAAAAATTTCATCAAAAACAAAAAAAATCATTTGCAGTTAGAATATCGGAACAAATTATGGGAAGGATTTCTTCATTCGATTTTGCTGATCCTGAAGTTGTTCGATGTGAGCAATCACATAATTGAAATTACTTTTGCATTCATCATTCATTTTTGAATGGTCTAGCATGGAAAGTAATAACTGTTTTAAAATGAGAACAATGATTAAAATGAGAACTGTTGTTACTGTTGCTGCTGCTGTTGCTGCTGATGATGACTGATGATGAAGACAATGATGATCAGTTATGATGATGAACTACTGATACATTGGATGATATAGCATTGTTAACTCGCTGAATTAAAATTAATATAATAAATTGGAGGAAATAGATATATATTTTTTGAGAGGAATGAATGAATGATGAATGAATGGATGAATGAATGAATGAGTGAGAGAATGGATGAATGAAAGACTGAGTGCTAAATAGAATTTTTTTTTTTTTTGAAGAAATTTTTTATTCACTGTTTTTCCATGATCCAGCAATCAACCTCTAAACGCTATAAAGCAAAACATACAAATGCCTTTCAGTAACCGAACTTATCAACTTATACACTTCAATTATTATCTGCAAATATAATTATTACTATTTCTAATTCTTACTCCGAGAATTCTCGAAAATTAAAAATGATATATATTGAATGAATATGTAGTAATTAACTTATCAATTGCACCATTTTTGCATATTCTTATCATTTTGTATGCCATTTTGATAGAGAAACAAATGTCTTTCAATCTTTCAATTTAAAAAAACTGAAAAAATTTAAAGCTCTAACAAATGATTTTTTGAATCCATTATGAGTTGAAAAAAAAGAATTCATCACAGGAGTTTATTTTTCTTTACTGATTTTCTAAAATAAAAAAAAGAAATTTTTTTTGCTGATTAAACAGTTTAGCAATAAGAAACTTGATATAAAACTTTAAATAAAAAACCTAAAATTTACGGCTCCTGGAGTATCTCTAGATTGATAATTTTGAAGAATATGACGAAAATTTCCACAATAATATGTTAAGACAAAAACCTGTTTTGAAGAATTCTCAGCTCATCGAATTGCAATTTGAAACTAAATTTTAGTTTATTTTCACACTAAATAAGATCTAATAATTACGTTGCTATCAAAGGTTATTTATATTTCTTCCTAAGAAGTATTACATAACTTGAAATAGGTAAATTTGTGCTCATATATTAGCATATAGAAATATAATGAGATTACAAAATATTTTCGAAATCATGAAGAAATTAAAGCATATACCAAAGAAAAAACGAACATACCGAGAGCTTCGGAAAGCTTCCTAAGTAATTTGGATGATTCCTGCATCGGATCATTCATACTTGCAGAATGGCTTTGAGAATCAGTTCGTTTCATTTCATTAACATTTAGTAATGCTTGGTCATATTCTGTATTCAAGGTAGAAGTGGAATCACCAGGATTTGCATCACATCCAGTTTCTGGATTAATTGAGTCTATATCATTAGTTAATGACTGATCAACACTGATCGAAATTGCAGATCCACCACTAGTTTCTGGTGAATTAATTAGAACTGCATCACCAGTTGACAACTTGTCAACACTAATCGAAATTGGATGTTTCGTCGACATATCGTTGGTGATCTCACATATTATTCTCTGATATCAGTTGCTGAAGAAACGTTTGCACGAATTATAAATGATTTGATAAAATAAATGTGTAAAAAATTATCACTACTAATTTTAGTCATGCAATGAACATTTTCCATTTCTTATTGATGAAATAAAAATGTAGCTGTAATATCTGGAAGCTGATCACCTCGACAATATCAGAAATTTAGATTAATTTTTAGTCGAATTTCGTGAATAAAGAAAAAAAAAACGAAAAAAATGACGATTTTAAATAAAATTGCTTACATTCATGAAATAAAAGATTAATACACAAAAAAAGCGGAACTTTTGAGTTGCGAATTTTTCAAACGCTGCCGCACACTTTGTCATATTCAAAACTTCGGTGCACTTATTCGTCCATTACAAAATTTGAGAAGTAAAAAAAAATTGAAAATGTGAGAACACACATCACTGATCACTGCAAGTGAAGAAAATACGATTTCGCCAAAAATGTGGGCCCAAAAAAAATCTGTTAAATGACAAATTTAAAGGATTGCAAATGTTATGGAAGAGTCCAACGAAGCAAAAGAGTTTTTGTGTGGATGATTTTAAGAAAATGTCAATTCTTTGCACTTTAGTCTGACATAAATTTGTTTAACTCTGAACCAAAAAAAAACAAAAGAAAGAGGGAAAACAGAACTAATTATCAATATAAAATCTTTTTAGATTCATCCTCTTATTTTTTGTTTTTTTACTCCAACATTAATGATCAAAAAAAATCCTTTGGAATGAACATCTTTGTATTCTCAAATTTGTTTTGATGTTTTATTAGTCTGATTTTGACACCACAAAAAATGGCATATGATAGTTGAAACTTTTCAATGAATTCCAAAAGCAATGTTAATTAACATTTAATCAAGCAAATGAAGACACAAATAAATTAATCCACAAAGTGACTGACCACTAGACTGGATAATAACTTGTATGAGGAATGCATTAAATTTCATATTATTTCCTTTCCGTGAGATACTGCACATTTTTGTATAGATGATAAGCATGCATTTAATTATTAATGTTGAAAAATGCATTCTAACGCATGCAATTTCTAGTATGAATTTTGTTTAGAGCCTAAAGAAGTTTGGCTACTACTAAAAATTTCAATGAATAAAATTGAGTTAATCTATTCTGCTTATAAAATTAGAGTTGAAGCAAAGCGTAGTGTAAACAAGTCTTCCACTAAATGTAACCAATAACTTTCTTCTTTTTAAAAAATTTGTTTATCTATTATTTTTTGAAACTTAATTGTTATCTGAAAGTTCTTTGCATAAAATTTAGGAAGTGAAAGTAGCATTAGAAATGGTCTGCTAAATATGTTTTTCATATTCAATTTGCTGCAAAATTTCTTTGTTCTGTTTTCTTCTTTTAACCTATGAAAACACATCTTTCCTTCTCACTATTTTTCTTTTTTTGTATTATTAATTTTCATTATCACAGGACCAGTAACACGAAGTTTTGAAATTTCTACTCGAAATTAAAATTCTTACTTTGTTAGCTCTTGTTATATTTTTTATGGAATACATTTAGAAAATTATATTCAATTTAGTTATATTTTCAGTTATAGGACTATTAAGTAGTTTTAAAAATTCCCACACACAGTTAAATTCCAATGAAACGTTGGTGCAAAATTTTATAGAAATTATATAACTAATTCAGTTCCGATGCAGAAAAAAGTCAATGGAATTGCAATACTCAATAAAATGTAATATATAGAAGAACTGAATTTGTAACAGTGTTTTGTACTAACTGAGGAAATTCTTTTTCCTAAAAAAAGTCAAAAATATTGCTTGTCATGGCTGATGGTCGAAAAAGTGCGTTAACATTAATTTCTAAAAAAACTACAATTATAAAAAAAGCTAGGAATTATCTGGTATGAATTGAAAGATCAGATATTTTTTGTTTGATAAATTTAAGAACGGTCGGGTCATCTACGTAATACATGAAAACTGAAAGGGAAAAATACTGCGATCATGTTCAAAACCACTTCAACATTTTTCTTTATTCATTTTTATGGAAAAATATAATTTTAATGAATAAATTTCTTGATTTAAAAAATTCGTTCTAGCGTTGTTTTCGTTTTTTTTTTCCTTCAACATTGTACACTTACCTTATTTCATCAGTTTTTTTGTTTTATAACCATTTCTCAAAACGTGTTGTGTTATTTAAATCAAATAAACAACATTAACTGATCGATTTCATATTTTCCTGAATGTAAATTAATAAAATAAATTTGCACTTATCTATTAATTCAAAAGATTTGACGGAACATTATAATTGTTTTCCTAATTAGAACTAGTTCTGTACTTTCTACTTGCATACTTTTTCATTATCGAAATAAACCTTTGAAGTGAAACTTTAAAACTATTCAAAATAAAGACTTATACAAAAAGTTTGATTCATAAGAATCGAAGAAAAAAGAAGCAGTTCGTTATTCTAACTTTAATTTTGACATTCGACAAACAGCTATTAATTAAGGATTGAGGCGTAAATGATTTTCAACTACTTTGTTTATTTAATTTTCCGTCAAGTTAAAATGCAACGAAGAAAGTTATACATCATTAAAAGTTATTAATCCTACTTTTCTATTAAGTATTTTACAAACTATCCGACTAATGTACAAAGATGATTTTCTGATTAATCTCGTACTTACTTAGCATTGAAAGTTAGTGGGGAAAGAAAGTAACTTGCCTACTTACTGCACTATCACTACTACATTGTTAAAATTGATAAAATATTATTTTGAAAAAAAGTTTGTGAATTTTTAATGGTAAAATCGACTACTTTTACACTCATCAGTTATTTTTTCTGCCGACTGCTGTCATAACAAAAAGTTTTTACTGTTTTTTAACTGGAAAATAACAAATTATTGCAAATTAAAACGAAATTTCACAATTGGAGTTAATTTTCAAAAAAGTAACGGTGAAAGTGGTACTGAAAGTGATTATTTCATGAAATCAAAATTTTTTCATACGTTGATTATACACCAGATAAACACTTTTGGTTCTGGAAGATAATATTGAAAAAAAAGTACATTGTATTTATATGCTAAAAAAAAAATTAAAAAACAGAAATCTATGGTTTTACACGATTTATTAATTACATTTCCAGAAAAAAAATCCAATTGATCTAGCTCATTATCAGGCTACATACAGCTATGCAAATAACAAATTAGATTTCATTGGAATTGACTGATATTTTTTTACCATGTAAATTCTCATCATTTTAAATGGTTCAAAAATAAATAGGATAAAAATCAATAAGCTTAATAATTTAGCTGATATTTTGTTGGGGGAATTTCTGATAATTTTCATGATGGTTGATATTTGATGCATATTAAATTATTCCCTCTTATTAATCTTATCGTTATGCAAAAAGACTTGTAAACTACTAAATCAATTATTATTCATGTTTCTAGTCTTTAAGATTTAAACTTTATAATAATTGACTTTTAATTAGAATTTTTATATTTTGATTTTATAACAAAAAACTGAGTGATAATCAGATAATACGTTACAAAAAGAGAATATACTTTCAATTTATAAATTTCAACGATGATTTTCACAAATTTACTGATTTTTCATCAATATTAATTTCAGTGATCAATTATAGCACAGCTTCAATTTCATTTCATTGATTTCTGTATTTAATGCTTAGCCTTAACCTCCTTAATCTTAATGGATTTTATTATTATCACAACTTGAACTTAATTTGATTGAGACTATAATAAATTCACTTTAGGAATTTCGTATATTACTTTTTTATCAAAAACTCCAAAGACTCTATCAGCTAACGATACATTTAGAAATTAAAGCGCTGTTGATTTCATAAAATTTCAAAATAATTTCTTCATTGATATTTAATTAATTTTTATTTAGCAACAAAATCAGGTATAATTATAAAAAGTAATGAAATTTGAATGACTAATACTGAATCAAATTCAAATACTATGTAATATCGGAAACGGTCTGAAATAAATTTTTAGAATGGCATTGACATTTTTAACTTTCAAAAGGTATAACTCAATAATTCAAATCACTAATTTGCATTTTTGATCAATAATGGACGTCTTGCACTTTGTATTGATATAAACACTTTCCTAATTAATATTTCTTCATTAATATTTTTACAAATTGTATAATTAAAGTGATTAGTTATTAAATAATCTGCCCTCAAGCCAGACTGAATTTAGCAGAGAAGTTTAATAAGTTTTTACGATGAAATAATGACAATAAATGGACCAATAAAATTGTCATTTTAACCATTTCGTTGTCACATATCTTTTTGTAGTTTGGACGTTTGTAATTAAGCTCAATTTAAAAAAAAAAAAAAAAAAAAAAAAAAAAAAAAAAAAAAAAAAAAAAAA
>JARVGP010000161.1:0-69348 GCA_029876185.1 Mansonella ozzardi
ATAAAAAAAAAAAAAAAAAAAAAAGAAAAAAAAAAATCACACGCTATTTTTTGAAACTGAATTCCGTCTCCAAAATGGAGCACAATTGCATATTTCATAATACTGATTGTTTGGTAGCAATGGCGTTGACCAGTAACTATTAGCGCTATTTTCTAAATTGCTATATATCTCTGTTCGGTGTTCCACCATCGGATGATCAATGAAGTTGGTTGATAAAATGTGTTTTTCACCATTTATGGTTAGTCCAAATCTGGCATCAAATTCATGTCTTCCTATATTTTTCTCGAATCCTCTCGATCCGAGACATCCATACCGTTGCTGTTGCGGTAAAATTGTGAAAGGATAATATGATGTTGCATATAAACGTTCATAGCATTCTCGTTCATATTGTGCTATCGCTGCAAAACCGTTCTCATCATCTATTTTCATACTTGCCAGATAGCGATTAATGATACGTTGTTGGATGGACATTTGTTCTGTTGCCGATAAACTCCTACAACTGCTTTTCGTTACGAATCCGCCTTAACATTATCCTGAGGGACAAATCATCTTAAGGTTTGAAATTATGAAGTGAAAAATATCGTGTAATAATCAATTTTATTTAAAAGAAAAAACACTCCCTTCTTATGGTCATATCTCTGATCTGTGTTTCAACATTAAATACTTAAAACTGTAGAATAAAAATTCATCATTGTCGAAAGTTTATTCACGTAACAACTATCCACAAATCATGCTTCAGCGAACTGCTGCTAGGTTAACAAACAGAGAAATGTGAAAAATAATAAGCATCCCGAAAAATAAGGATCAGAAGATAAAAAATGACCTTCTTAAAAAAATGAAAAACTGATTTAATCCATAATAATACTGATTGCAGCATTAAATGTCAATTTTTGCAGCAATCTCTTGTGCAACTATAATACATTATGCATTTTCTGCTTGTTACGGAAAGCATGAAAAAAGGTTCCTGCGGGATTTGTATCCTCAAAGCATATAGAAACTAAAGTCTCATTTTTAGAAAATATTTCGACAATTTATGCAATGGATATGGTAATTTCAAGATTAAATTAAACAATCAATGTATTTATACCAGGTCGCTTTACCTCTCAGTAATTATACAGTTGCTTTAGTGTTACTCATAGGGCATCTTTATAGTAAGAGTGAATGAAGATGAAATAAATACCTGGATAAGTAAAAAAGTTAAAATTGTTATTTGTTAGAATGACTATAAGCAAATTAGAAAAGATCAGGCCCAGTCTTTCCACATATGGTGCGATACAAGGCAAAGATGTCTCTTACTCATATGTTATTTTTATTGGAATGAGACTCACCAAACATTATAAGACAAATTATGCCAACATTTCAACTAAGGTTGCTTTTTAACTACGAAGAGGAATAATAATGCCTTTAGATCTTTTACATTATCAATTTTTAATAAATTCAACGTTAAATACGTTGAATTTATTCAAGTCAAAAACTTAATCAACTTTTTTTTTTGAAAGCCTCTTATCGCTTGCGTTTTTCAAACATTTTTCAAAGAAAGTATAATCATAATGCTAAAGTTTCAAAGCAAAAATATCATTCCCAAGAATCTAAAGGCCTCCGATGGGTTAGTTTTTAGATTTTCCAATAGACAATATAAAATCCAAGTCGTAGGAAGCATTTCCTGCCATGAATTCAAAAAACTTAGAAATTTAGAGAGAAGCGCCTTTCTACTGCAGCAAGCCATAACATTTTAGACTAAACTTTCTTCAAGGCATCGGTAATCATTTCAACTTCAGATTACAGAAGACGAAGCAAAAATGTCTTCAGAAGAAATGGTTCGGAAAAAATTCACGGAGATTATGTTTTTTAATTGTGAAAACTATACATAAAGTTGATTTGAACAGTCTGTAATTATTAAAAACAAAAATTACATCCCAAATCTAAATTATCCAAGGCTTGAAAGAAGAAAAAATCAATGACAACCACGCTTTTTTTTCTCGAAGACTAAAAACTAGTGGTTTTTATATTTAATGCTTGCAGCAAATTTTAATCAAAAGTGAGCAGAAGATGACGTAATCAAGTGATGTGAAATAGAAGTGAAGGATCCGGAATGGTGCAGTGGACAAAAAAAATCGAAGTCTGTTGAAATGAGAAACTTGAAAGATTTGGAAATGATCGGTAGACATGCTGTAACCTTGTTGGTGGAGGCACAATTGGCGCGCGGCGAAAGTAAGGTGTGTCGGGTAACAGATGATACGGCGCCGGTAGGTTTAGGAAACGATTCTTTTGACTTCCACTATCATATAATATTCTCTCGTAAAATTGACCTGTCTAAAATTTAAATCATACTCGGTGAAAAAATTATTCTGCAATAATCAGGAACGTTTACTCGCAATAAAGAAATGGCAAACTAAAAAAGTCGAAATCACCACACACCTCAGGCATATTAGCCTCAGAAATTTGTTTCAACAAAAAGGCAGTGGCTGGTAATGGCCTGGTACCCGGTCGCTCCGGCGATGGCATATTTTCTTTGAGAGTCATTGATGAAATATTTGGATGGTATAAAATTTGACGCTTGTTCATATCACCACTATTCGTATCGCTTCGGAACATATTAGTGAATTCAGGTAGCTTGGCTTTATCAATAACATAGGAGTCATTGTCGTCCTTATCTTTCATCGCTGCAAATGTCAAAAATCTTTACCTGTGCTAACTAAATATATATGTTCAAGATATGCCGATGCTGCAACGGATCAGACTTAAGCTTTTTAGTCAATTTTCAATGACTTCTGCTTCAATTACTAATGTCGATAATTTTACAGTAATATTTGCGTGAAATTAACTTCTTAACATTGACTGTATATTAGATGAGTAAGGAAATAGATGACGGGAATATTTGCTGCCGTGTAGATCTGCAGTTCGACCCTAATTTTTCTAGCATCATTGTCCACTTCGACCTCTTTCTTTAATTTTCGATTTCATTGCTTCTAGAGAAACTTCTGAACAAAACTCCTTCTTTGAGAGAAAGTCCGAAGTAGAGAAAAAGAGTTACTTATAAATTTATGTCGTAAGAGTAATTTATAAGTTCATATCGTATTCCCGGTAATTGCCATTAGCATAATGGCTTCTTACTAAAACTCAGTCTGTTCGTCACCAGTTCTACTCTTTACCATTAACACAAAGTGTATAATTCTTCTAATTTCGAAAAAAACTGTTTACATTGATTAGATGTGCAGTTCCTTGCGTCATCAACAGTTAGTTTGTTATTCACCAATATGCGAGCTTGTTTGAAACTCCACAATTTCAGTATTCTTCCTTTCATCTCCATTTTCTTGCCACAAATCTTTCAATTTTTGAAATTTTTTTTTTTTAATTTTGAAAAGATGTAATGATAAATACTGCAACATACATAAAGTGGAAGTCAACTCTAAATACTTAGTTCTTCCTCTATTTTTCATTTCAATTAATCCTTTCCTGTAGCTGACCAAGCAGGAATGTCTTACATGTTTCAAAGCTTGTCTAAACTGCGCTTTACAAATAACAGCTGATATTGACAAAGAGTCTAGAATTTAAATTTGAAGTTGATATCTTTGTTTTTGTATACCTTAATAGCATTCTTTTTTTCAATTTCATTACTGAACACAATGAGGTAACCGTTATTGTCACTTATTTGAATCCATTTTACTTCCTTTATATTTCCATATCTGTAAGCTCAAATTTTCAAAATTGGTTGCAGTTCTTTGCTTTCTCAAGGATAAAGTGTTTATATTGTAAGTGCTTTCATTTTGCTATTATACCAAGAACCTTAAACGAGTACGTAAGATGTGTTTCTTAATTAATTGGAAAGTAAAATTTCTATTTGTAAAGCATATTTCTATTACTAATTTTATTTTTAAGAATAAAACACAAATTTCTATTGTTCAGTTTTCATAAATATGCAACTTTTATCTACTGATATGAAGTCCAACAATGCCTATGGTTTTTTCTGTAATAACTTAAATCGTAAATTCTATTCTTTAATCTTCTGATCTAACTTTCAAATGACGAAGTAAAGAAGAAAATTGAAATTTTCTTTTGTCAGAAAAAGAACGATAAATGACCTTAGTAAAGACATTAATTTGAATAATTTACTGAAATCTATTCCATAGATAGTGCCATTTTTATATGACAAAAGGTCTCAAGACGATCATTATTGCTTCAAAATGATCTTAGAGATATCATGGAGTGTGCAAAATTAAGGCCATCTTTTCGAGTTTCATTTCAGCTTTGAAAACATCTAAATTTTGAGGTTCTTGACTTCATCTAAATTCATTTTAAAGCGTTCATCTTCTAAATAATAACGAACCGTGAGAATACTTCTCTTATTTCATTTTCGGATAAAAAATTTCCCGATGACAATGTTGCAAATATGGACAAGGATGAGCTGTATTGGGGTATCCATTCGTGCAGATAATTTCCTGATATTGATGGTGCTGATTCATTATCACCATTACTAGCATTGTTCTTGTCATCGTTACCATCATCTTTATCATCGTGCTCGCTAG
The DNA here is from genome assembly GCA_029876185.1 of Mansonella ozzardi. Lineage (NCBI taxonomy): Eukaryota > Metazoa > Nematoda > Chromadorea > Rhabditida > Onchocercidae > Mansonella > Mansonella ozzardi. The sequence continues at coordinate 4,527 of JARVGP010000161.1, forward strand.
AGAATACGCTGCTACAGTGGTCGGAAAACAATCTACTACCTGCTGCATTCGACAGAGACGAATGAACTGATGTGCTTACATCATATATTTTTTTAGCTTGTTCTAAAGTGAAGACTAGATCTTCAATACTTTCATCAGTAGCGCTCTCACCAAGAATTCGAATACCATCGACCATACTGCTGCCAGCAGTTCCCATAGCTTGCAGCTAGAACGGTTAATGTTGCCGAATCACTAGTTTCTGCTAAGGTTGTCGTGAAATGAGAATGTCTTTCTTTGGAAAAAATTGCAGTTCTCACTATCAGCTCTTCTTCACTTGAACACAATTTTGTCCAGCAACAACAAAACACACCAATCCAACAATTTTTTCAACTAACACAACATCGACTATTGATTTTAATTATTTATATATTTTTCTTAACTGAAATTGTTTGATATTTGCATTCTCATTCAAAAATATGCATAAAATTGCTTAAAAATTGGAAATATTTTCAGTTATACAATGTGCTGAAACGCGCGTTCGATTCGAATTGATAGTACCCTACTGAAGAGAAAAATTTGACACAATCCTCCTCCAGAAAACGATAAAAGCGAAGTGAGATATGTGAGCATTATTTCAGACTGAAGCGAACAAATCCATTCAAAACTTTATTCCATCTTTTTTGCTTCAATTTGAAACTTTTCTCTTAGGAAATAATTTGATAACTCAACATTTTTCCTAAAAATGAATGATGGAACTACAAAAGCTCAAAAATTATAGGAATATAGGGAATTACTGCAAAAATCTTACTGAAAAATCTCACTTTACTAAAGGAATTATTTTGTTTTTTGGGATATTCCTGACTCGGATGAGAATGATCTCGGAAGAACAGAAAATATGAAAGCATACTACTAAACACATAAATATTGAGAATCCGTAATTATTAAATAAGACTGCTGGCAGCTGCATAAAAACAAAAAGTCCGCTTAATTAAGTATTATTTAAAATAATCTGATAAATGAAAAGTTTGGTTTTCTTAATTCTAATTATTTTTTCTTAGAATTAAAGGAAGAAACAATAAGATTAAAAAAAGGAAAAATAAAACAGCGATTACAAAACTCACAATTAAATTGGGAGCAAACTCTCAGTAACGTCAGGCAACAATTAAACAACAAATAAAAACTCTTGTCAGATCTACCATAATCATGATACCATGAATCATTGATTTTCGTGACCACTTTTTTCCGATAAAAGTTTCCGAAAAAGATTTGCTTTGAAGTATCTAATATCCACTATGTGAAATCAATGCTGGGCCGCAGCTATGCCTCGAATTCAGAGAAAATCGGAAATTGGTACTTTGTGCCGTAGAAACACATACATCTGATGTAAGTTAAAATCAGTAGATCTTACAATTATTATAGTGAAAATAATTAGAATTGCGCAACCATAACTAAACTGCTTCCAAATAAGTTATAAGTGTACTATCACTAGAGACTCGATTGATTAGTGCAAACCTAATTATGGTAATGCCTGCTCAAAATAATTAATTATTCAGGCAATTTCATAATTTGATACAGTTTCCTAAAAACAAGTGAAGCATTGATATTAAGAGAGTGTTTATTGAACATTGAAATTTCTTCACTTTCGACCAAAACAAATTTTAAAAAGTGAAACATTTTGCCATTATTATTTTGAATTTTACATCTGAATTTTTGAGATTTGCAGGATTTGCAGATTCGATTCTATTCTCTGCTGCTTACTGTCTTCGCCAGCTGAATGATTAAAGCAGTACATAATCAGAGCATGGCAGAATTTTCATTATTTCAGACAAGATATATAAAAACGTATACAAAACATATACAAAACAAAACGTATACAAAATATATAAAATATACAAAACGTATACAAAACATATACAAAACGCGTCATTACTTTAAGATGTATGTTTATTCTGCTAAAAACAAAATGAATTGGTAATAGAACAGTTTTCGAACTGATTTTCGGCTAAGCCTAAATATTCAAATTTATTATACTGCTTTAACTAGGAAGCAATCCATTACTCCACTTTCTATCGACAACTGCCTTAATTAAATTATCTATAGTTAATTGTTGTTATCATTGGTAATATTCTTGATACTAAAAGAAGCAAATCACTGACAGTGCTACTATGATTTCGACTTAATAAAAGAAAGAATAAAGAAACTCATTATAATCGTGACGGTTATACATTCTCTAGTTTCTGTAAAGCGAATAAAATTAAAAATTTTAGTTAGAGAAAACAACTGAACAATTATTCTGCTTCACTGGTCATAAATTAATTTCTAGCAATTACTTCAGGAAAAAATTATGCAGAAAAATTTTTGCTAATTAAATATATACTGAATATCCAGCCCACATTTTAAATGACATGAAACTTTGTTTTTGAGCTGCTTGCTTTCTCCTTCACTCAATTTATATCTTTTAAATGGACTTAAAGCTCAAAACAATTCAAAACAATTCCATCAATTCTCCATTAATTTACATGACATATATATTTTGTATATGTGAGGTAATTATAATGATAATTTTAATTTTAGACGTCTACTAAACTATCTCCACGTTCTTAGCAACGTTCTTACGTGCATCCATCGAAAAATTTTAAAGCTTCACGGAATGCCAGAATTAGTGAAATATAAGATCAGCGAAAGAATACTCTATTTGAAACAAAATTCACTTTTAAAATTTCTCCATTTACCAGGTTAATTTCAAAAGTATTTTCATTCTTTATAAGCAATGATCCCGTACTTCTGGAAAGCTTGGTCTATTTACATGAAGTAACTAGACCTGTTTTTCAAAATTTCAAGTTCTTACACTCTCGAATCAAACATTACCTATCTTAATATTATGCCCCTTCCTCGATATATATGTATAAAGAAAGATTTATAGATTGAAGGGAAAACGAAAGCTACCTGAATAGCAACTCTATTCATACTTAACGTTGCTACTGAGAATACATGTTGTTCAACTAGAATTCAATCAATAGTTTAGTTTTAAAAATAAACCGTAGTTGATTGCCAAATTTAGTAGCATAAATATCTGATAGATCAGGAAATATAATAACAAATAATAGGGCAATTTTATTATCTGTTTGTGAATTGATTTTAAACTTCAGACTTCACTTGTAAGTTGATTTCAAAATAAATACTCTCGTGAAGTTTTCTACAAAAATAAAGTCAGCTGGCGAACCGATCAAAAGTACAGTGCAGTGATGTAGAGTAGTAATTTCAACTCATTATAAGAGAAAACAGGTTCAAGAAGAAAAATTTTGAATAGATTCAAAAGTCTACATTTGCTAACCTTATGAATCAAAAATGCCAACCTTGGATGTTTTCAGGATGCATAGATATGATTTTCCAGAATCGGATGGTATCATTGCTTTGCCACTGTGTGCATCGCAATCGCACCAAATCGATATTTGTCCCGATATTTGTCGACCATTAGTGTGCCTAAGTTTAAATTCGAACTAACTAACATGTAATTATTATAATAAATTGCCACTGATTGCAGAAATCAAAAAAATCTCAATCATTATTGTAAATAAACACTATAAATTCATAAAATCGGATATAAATAATAATCAACAAATAAATGTTACTTTACTTCTGAATTACTTTCATTAATTGATAATTTCCAAGGAACTTTTACCTTGCCATTACATCTACTTCATATAAATCAGGATCACCAGTTTCTTTGGCCAGGACATGAACAAGAAACTGTGACAGATCTGAAAAATATATCCTTTACAATAAACAGATGTTAAACTTGATGAATCATTTTTCAGAACTTTCACTATTTGAATGTTCAAGTAGATTTTAGTTATGGCCAAAAGTCTATTCTACTTGATGGAGTCGAGCTGAATTATTGGGAAGAACCAGGTTGTTTTTCTAGTAAGCTTGTTTCAAGATCTACCAGACCAAAAAGAGTCCCACACTCAGAAAGCGTTTTTTAAGCTATGTATATTTCATATCACTTCAGAAGCCTTAATCAAAGAAAAAGATATCACCGTATTTTTGCACTTGAAATGTAACTGAGTATGTGTGCGGCTTTTGGCGATCCGGTCGTGCTAGAATTTTCCATTCACCAAAAGCCAAATAGTCTGGTAATTGAAATTCTACGGCAAGAAATCGATTGTGAGAAATCGATCTGGTTTTATGTATCAGTTCAAAACCATTCGGATTCTAAAAATACTAAACTTAGACACTTTCGCTAGCATCTTCTACCAATAAGAAACAAGCAAGTTTGTTTTATACGAAATAATCTATTGAGAACGGATGGTGTTATTTTTCATTCCCTCCGTAGAAATAGCTTATCATGTTTGGATGCTTTTAAGAAGTATATCAATTCAGTATACCACTAGTGCAAAATCCACTGATCCATCGTACAATTTTCCGCTTGTGGCAATTGGCAATGCCCGTACCTTAACTAAAAAGCAAATTTCTTAATAAAAAAAATGCATAATATTTAAAATATATATTTCGATGTTTTTTTCAATAAATTCACGGTAATAGGTAATTTTTCCTATCATCCTTTGACTTATTATGTCCACAGTGTAGAAGTAGTAATGCTTTAAATGTCAAGGTGTGTCGATGAGTGTTTTCCAATTTTTGTTAAGTTCTGAATAAGTATTTAAAATTTATATACCAGTGTCAGCTGGTTTATAAACAGTTTTATCAGTTTGTAAATAAATATTCCTTAGATCGGGTGAACCCGGAATTATTTTTTCAAAAGATTCACTGTCGTCCTCAGCTAGAACCATTAATCGATAAGAGTCTGACCGTTTCATTTCACCCGGCACAAAGAACTTCACACGATGCAATGATCCTACAACTTACACCAATAATTGAATATTGATCACTTTTGGACATCCTTTTAATCAACAAATTAACGTTTCTATTATACTTCAAATACAATGGCAATGAAATAAAGGGAATTGAGAAAGTAGAACACTTGCCAGCAATTTTTGCCTGTAGTTTTTGCCGAAAGACCAAGAAGGAAGGGTAGAAAGCATGGATTTCCACATTGATATCGACCAGCTTATTCGCGGAGTTGCGGGTAATTATTAGTATCTCATTGGTTGCATTCCATCTCAATGCTGACTGTGTCACAACCAAAGGTTTCCTTCAAAAACTTTACAGACAGTGAATCGAGATATATTATAATGCACTCCAATAAGTGTCCAAATATTATCATATAATTTGCCGATATGATTGATAATTAAGTATCGAAAGTTTGTTCCCTCCATTCCCTTCCCTTAATGTATATTTGTTGTATATGGATTCAGATCAGATCGTGTTCATTCTCTGTAAGAGACAAGGAACTATTGAAGAGCCAAATATTTATTTCTAATCGGAGAATATGGCTCATTTACTTACAGCTCACTCGAATGAAGTTTCATTGAAAATAAAGTGCAAATAAGTAAAATCATAGTTGCCCTCGCGAATTTTTGCCACCTCCTCCTCAGTGATGTATAATATAATGTTGAAACTGTCGAATGATGGCTGGAATAATCGGTACTATTAATATTTATTTGGTAGCCATAAGTGGACCAATTTTTTCCAACATTTCATTCTTCTGAAAATGCGTTGGCAATTGTTGATTAATGTATTCTATTTTTCGATAATGAATTGAATTGTCAATTCTTGCAATCGATTGCTTTTATATCTAAGAAAAAAAAAGAACGCTCCAGGAAATAAAAATTTTTAAATGATTCTATCAAATTGAAGCATTGGAAATTTTTATTGTTTCACGAAAAGTACGTTATTTGCTGAGAATTGCAACTTTCAAAAAACTCCTCCGGTTTTTTTGATGCTCAAAAAATTAAATTAGAATAAAATAAAAACTCAATAATATGCGGAACTGATCAGTGACTAAAAAACCCATCGACCGATTAAGGCGTGTCAAACCTGTCTATTCTGTGTAAATTTTAAAAAAAAGGACCTTCAAAGTATAAAACTTTTGTCACTGCATGAATTTTACAATTTTTTTGCACACCAGACAAAACAATTCAGAGCGACAGAAATGCAGCAGACATTCTTCTGCCACATCATATTAGTTTTAAAGACTTGGTACCATTCATTTGTCATAAGATTTTTGGATTTCTCATATTTTCAAAATTAGGGCACTTTTTGGAACTGATCAAATCGTAGATAGTTTAAATGATAGAGTGGTCGAAAAAATAGAAATGCTCAAAATTTTAAGATCTTTGGAATATAAAAACAATTCTACAAACATTTTAGATTTTAACATAAAATTACATAATGTTCCTATTGAGATTGAACCCTCCTCATGCCTATCAAATTTATGTGGTAATTAATATTCTCAAAAGCCATGGCACATTCCTAAAGGTTAAAATCAAACAGCAGGCAACTCCCTTCATTATCACACACTGTGTGTTTTGAATTTCAATTTCATTTCAACACAGTTCCAAAAAAAACTAAGAAAACTATTACATCTAGAATTTTCGTTACTAAAATAAAAGAATTATGATCGATTGCAGATAAAACTGTTACGACTGATATTTAAAGTATAATTTTTAATAAATTTTATGGTAACTATTATACGTACAGAAAAATTACATGGCTCCTGGAAGTTAATTGAGCCATCATAATATAACTACAATATAATTTTTGGAACAATGGAGAGGAAATACTGTTTTATAATATCATTCTTTGTCTGTTAGTTTGCTTAGCCGAACCCTTGTCTGTTTTGAATTCTTAATATGTAGTGAAATCTTTCAAATAGATGCTAAGTTACAAATTAAACTAAAGTGTAATAATCGGAAGATTGATGGTAAGCAATACATCGATCGAAAATTAATTTTTATTTTCAGAAGATGGAAATTCATTCAAAACTTCCAATACATATCGAAATGGAAAGGAAAAAAAATTTCATATCGAAATGGAAAGCGGTTGCTTATTGGAAGAAAAAGGACCACGAAAGAATTAGAAGTAACTGAAAGACTCGTCTAACTGACTCCGTTCCGAGATGGGATAAGAAAACTATTTGTCTCACATCAGCAAATTAACTTTAAAAAGCACTCATTTCAATTAACAACAATTTCCATGCCAATTTTCAAGAAAAAATTCTTGAAATATATCGGAGGTTTGTAAAAGAGTAACATAATTTTTTCAGGATTATGATGCCATCTGAAGAGTCAATAAAGGCAGACAATAGAGCAGTAATATACCACCTGCTACGTAAATTGAAAATATCCACATCATTCTTGTCCATGAAATTTTGAAATTTATCACATAAAAGATTATTGTATCAAAACTAAGTACAATGCTTGTAATGCGTGAAAATACACACCTTCATTCATAACTGCTCTAAAATAACCATGTCAAATATGCGTTAAACATAAAATAGAATGTACTTATTAAGCAAATCAAAATGAACGAATACATTTGCGACGTCCTCTGTCTTGGTAATATGTAAAGAGATCAGAAAACGGAATAGATTTTAACAAACAACAAATTGAACTATCCATTTTGTTTGATTTATATGCAAAAAAAATAACAATGATTCATAAAAATGATTAAGGAGAGATGTATAATAGAGAAAATGAGGTGATCAGCACTATGAACTTGCTATGGATTGAAAATATAATGACACAAATAATACAAAACTGTATTAACTACCGATAACACTTATATTTATCAAATCATATTAAAGCTTTTCCAAATGAAATCTGTTGCATCTATCAATCAAACCATATAGAATACAAAGATAACAGTAGAATGAGCGAGAAGCAAGAATTTACCCACTTAACATTTTCCTGAATCATTTACACCATATCCTGACTCTATAAAATCTTTCTTATCAAAATTTGAATGAACTTTGCAAGTGCTCCTTAATGATGGATATATGCTCCAATTTTCTCTTATTTATCAATCCTATTTATCAACTTCTTGGACTCTATACACAGTACTTTAACGCTCGCATCCTTTTTAGAATATAATCAGAGCATTTGCAGAAATACTTCGTTAATCTTTGAGTCCTTTTCAAAAAATTCATTTCGGAACTTCCTCTAAATTGGCCTTGAAGAGGTAGATGTAACGGAAAAATCAATCAAACATAAGCATCTGCTACACAGATTAAAATTACACAATTACGAAAAGACAACAACACAGTTGCAACTGAAATAGTGAATCATTCATTTGTTACACATCCGCAACATATTAACCTATTTGCCACATCAATATGGCTAGAAAGCACCAACTATTTGATACGCAAGAAGTAATAAGAGGAAGTAAAGGTGGTCATTAAATTCACCTTACATTCATTTTGATAATTTATGGAATTCATTATTCTATCTTTCATTTCTATACAGACAATCTTGACTTAAAAAATCAAGAAAAAACCGTAATCTCATTGTTTAACTCTGTTTCTTTTTTCTACCCTAGTAGCACTATAAAATTTGCCAAATAAAAGAGTAAGAGTAATTAGGTTAGCAAAGAAACCACCAATATTTTAAGCATTCAAGTATTTCCAGTGAATTTTGGGCTTTTATATTCTATATATCGCGCTAGATTTAAATAAGGCTTACATACTCGCAGTGTAAATGACAATTTTTACCTCCAAAGTGACAAATAATGAAGTCAGCGAAGAAAGCAATAATAAACAAACAGTGAGGATCGTAAAACAAAGTCAGATATACAAAGTCCTTTTGTAAAAACTTTTCAAATTAGGTAAGAAGCCCGGATTCAAATCACAAACAGCCAGCATTAAGGACTAAAGTTTACCAACTCTTGTCCATGAATTTTAGGTATTTTATTTCAAGGCCGTACGGAAATGACGCATGAGCTTAAAGGAATAAGAAAGGAAATAAAAGGAAATTTTTGAAATCTCGACTCAAATCGATTTTCTAAAATCCAAAAAAAAGTGAAAAAGAATCTAGAAATTTACTGCCTGATATAATGAAAAACAATATGAAATACAATTAATGTGACTAAAACATTCATAAACACGCAAAATTTAACAATCACTGAAATTTTATCAATTTTTTAACAGCCTTCTTCTAGCAGTTCCTTCAACAATATTCTAACGCCACGTAGAAAACGACGAACTAAAATAACGAAAATGCGCCAGTGTTATTTTTTAAAAATTAGTAAACTGGATATCTTAACTGAAACGAAAGACTGCTGAAACTCCAACCTACATATGCAACAACTCACTAGCTGTTTGGATGAGTACTGTTACTGTTTGCTGAAATATTTCGCACACATTAATCTCGAACTGAAATATATTAGAAAATAAAGCTTGTGTAATGCAAATAAAGAACCTGTTAGTTACAGATGAATTTAAGCCTCCGCCAAAGATTGAGCTTTTTTGAGGTTGTTGTACTAAAGCACCAAATCCACCCCCACCAAATACAGAAACCGATGACTGCTGTTGCTGGCTTGCAGCCAGAGATCCAAATCCAATGGTGCTAGTTTTGGCAAAGCTAAAATTAACTTTTTTTTTTAATAAATCGCATCATGCACTGAATCTTTAGTAAAAATTTCAAAAAGTTTGTTGCAAATGCTATTCGTTTGTCTAGATTTTTTCATTCTCATGAAACGAAACATCTGTAATGTAATGCAGCTGTATTATTGGCAAAGGCTAGTTGTAAATGCGTCATTAAATCATTCCATGAAACTATTAAGCTTATAAAGACGGATGATCTATTCCTGGCTCATCAAAATATGATAGTGTTTGAACAGCTCTTTTAAAGTTTCTAGATACCTCTATCAAATTCCTTACAATTCATAGTTTTTCTATTAGCTTTGCAAGTTACTCATGAAAATAAATTTGATGGAACAGATGAAGATAAAACACCGAAAGTAACACCTTAGAGAAGCAAAAACTTACTTAGAAAACCCGGTATTTGTAGGAGCAGTATGCTGAGAACGTTGTTGAGCAAATGCTGAAACAAACGGTGATGGAGATCCGAATACCGGTTTCGATCCAAATGATGGTGCAGCGCCAAAAGTGGTACCACTAGCTAAAATTTCGGAAAACTGAGTTTTATGCATGCACAGTTTTTGATAGATTTGAAAAAATTTCCGAAAAAAAAACCGGAAAAACAAAACGTTTCCTAAACATAAATTTCGAAAAAATGGAAAACATGCAAACTTGTGAAAGCACATCAATTATCTTCAAAATGGAGCATATTATCAAATCCATTAAAAAATGCAAAAAGGCTTAAACATCTTCTTTCTTAATGCTGAATCGTATTTGTAATTTCGGAATTATTTCAACTATTAAATTATACTTACTCATTGATTTTGTCCCAAAAAGACTGGACGAATTAGATGCATTAGCCGCTGAACCAAACGAAAACGAAGTTGATGGCGCTGCATTCGTCGGCTGCATTTGGCTGAAAAGTCCACCACCACCACCAGAAGCTCCTGAGCCACCAGCATCAAATATGGAGCTGGCCTTGTTTCCATAAGCATTAGAAAACAATGAGGATGGCTGAGATTGTGTAGATGACAAAAATTTGAGTCCAGAACCAAAAACATTTTGTGTTGCATTGGCACTGAATGCTGCAGTTTCCGAACCACTAAACAAAAATTTTTAATTTTAAATTCAAAAAAATTTTTCTTTTGCAGAAACAGAAACAATATTCTGAAAACACTAAGGAAACATCTTGAAAGAAAAACTCATTTAATAAAAATTACAGATTAAAAACAATAGAGTTACACTAACAATACAAAACCTGATGCTTTAAAAAGACTAACAAGGATAGCGATGATGAGAACAGAGTTGTCGCAGCAGTTGACGCACCTTCTGCTTCCATCATCCCGTCGTCACTGAAATTATTTTTTAAGTTACTCTATCTACAACATTTTGTAACTTTTATACCAAACTGTTTAGCAAAATTGTTCTAAAGTTAAAAACATTTCCCTCCCTGTAATCAGTATTTCGTATTTTATGCTTGAATTTTAAGTAAGATGAAGTTATTGAGAAGAAATATACCCTATAGTATCCAAATCTTTTGACTGCACCTCGACTGGAGAGTTTGTGGTACCAGCATTTACTGAGCCTAAAGAAGGAATAATGGCTTAGTAGCAACATGATTATGTTTTCATGTTTCTGGAAATTTTACACACACACACACACACACACATTAATGTACTGTGTAATATTGTTATTAACTTGTCATCACCAGAAGAGATGCTACATTATAGGCCTTTGTGAAGTCTTTCCACTTCCATAATGTCACCAGATACATGAATTTATCGACAATGCAACATGGCAGAATCGCTTAATTTTTGGAGAAAAATAACTACCCCCATCTACAGTTGACGTTGCCTGCTGATTTTCTGATGCTGGTAACTTGAAGTTAAATGATATATTCGTTTCGGAAACTGGTGTTTTGGATGTCGCCGTTGAAGAAGATGAATCTGTAACTGCCATTTCACTGCTCGTTCTAGAGACTTCATAGTTTTGTGTCGAATTTCTGTCAATTTTAACGGTTGCTGTTGTACTTGGAAGTACAGTCACAGAAGTATTCACCAATTGTTCTGATGTCGCAGCAGATCCAACTGATGCATTTTCATTTTCGTTGTTTTTCATTGCCAAATTTTCTTGTGCTATAGCAGAAGTCTAAAAATTTGTCTTTAAGTCTAGGAATTTTATAATCTGCGCATGTACTGTCGAACCAGCCTGGGCAGCTGAAAAAAAAAATTAAGCAGCAAAATTACTGCTTAGAAGTCTTTCGACTGAAGAAATTTTACAAGTCAGCTTAATTAAATACTCATTTGAGTCTTTATTATATTCAGTAAATTTAATCTATAAAGCTAAAAGTCACGCGATTGCTGCCTTGGCATTCGTAACTACATGCACTTCTTGTTTACACATCACAGAGAAAACTGTTTCTAGATGACATTAAATAAAAAACAAATGTGACTGACATGATTAGATTTGCTCGACGTAATGACAATGCACGGGACGGTCACTTGAGAAGAAACGTTATTCTTTACTGCTGATGGAGTATCCAAATTTTTAAATGAAAATGTTACATTACTAGGAAGTTTCTGACTCAACGCCACTGTTTTTGGAATATTCGTGAATGATTCCCCGAAAGGAGGATGTTTAGAAACTGCATCAGTGGTAAAAGAGTTGGAAGTCGTTGTTGGTATGGTTATAGTTGAACTGTTCACGAATGAAGATAAGGTTGTCGATAAATTAATACCTGATTCAGATAACTTCTGAAATTAACTGAACTGAAAACACAATACACATCTCCAATATTTCACACAAATCATCTACTTGAAAAATATCATTACATATGTGGCACGAATAAAAAATTCTAATTCTAATATTTACTACAAACACGGCTCTGCGGGATCATCTAAAAACAACTGTTTTCTATACAAACAAAATAAAATCACTGCTTCTGAAAAATTTACTCTCCAGGAGTTATCAGAAAAAACGGATGATATAGAGACTTGCCTGAACTGTTAGCGGTTTACTGGCTCGATTGGGCATAAAACTTGAAGAAGTGGCCATGTCTGTGGATGACTTCACCTCTAAAATAATAAACATTGTTAAAAAGCCAAGAAATATAATATTTCAGTAGTGACATAATAGAGATTTTTGAAGATTTCAAAACTATATTTCCAACTCTAGAATCTTTAGAATTCTTACCTTCTCATTAGACTGGGAATGAATAAGTTTATTTATGTACTTCACTATCTTTCCATTGCTTTATATTTCCTATACACATAAAAAAAGTGAGCTCTGAGCTTATTTTATCATTTCCAAATTAAGTTAACAAATTTATAATCAGTGAAGGCAATAATATCCCATTTAGTTAGGCATACCTTTAGGAAGTAAAAAATCGGATGATTGCGTTCCGATATCCATAACGCTGCAATAAACGAAAACATAAACTTGGCGAGCTCTTACACTTGGGTTAGTTGAATTCTTACACTAGTGTTAGTTTGATGCCACTGGCCTAAAAATCATGATTTCTTTGCAAACTAGAGTTACAGTCGGAATAGCCAGTTGTTTAATTGCAACAACACCTATTTCAATCCTTCCTTAGCCGTTAGAACATCACAATTCATCAGTCGTCTTTTCTTTCGGTCCTAAATGAAGAAAATTCTAGAATTTCCGGAAACTAACAGTTTCGTAGGTGTTTTTATTGGCATTAATGCTGCTTCAAGCAAACGATTTTCAATATCTGTTATAGCTGAACTCGGTATTCTCTCACCCGCTTCATGTGAATAAACTTGAATTGCAACAATTTTTGCTTCTGAGTGTTTCATAGGACCACGTTGAGTCAAAAATCTGAAATCAAATGAAAAGCCAATTCTAGCCAATGATCAAAGACAGGAATTTATTCCGATATTCATGAAAAACTAAGTACCAATCTTTGCTAAGCTATTACCATGCTTTTTGGTAATTATGCAACAGTTTTTCAGTTTTGATAAATTAAGAAGTGCGGTTTCTCTTTTAATAATTGCCATCTCTCTCATTTCAAATATTCAAAATTTACTTCAACAGTTCACTTTGCTGTTCGGTAGTAACAACCGTTGCTCTTGTTGCCAATTTTTCGTAGGATTGATGACTGAACCGTGAATTTGAAAACGACGACTTTGTTGGAGTCAAAAATTTACTCATCCCTTGACCTTTTTTGAATGGTCTGAAATGAAATAAGATGTCAAAATACCAACGTAAAATTAATCGAACGACAATTCTATTCTAATTCTAATTCTAATGACAATTCTAATTATATCATTCCGTGGATCTCCTTGGACTTGTTAGATTAAATTTTTGCGATTTTGAAGCGACAGTGTCTCAAAAAAAATGAAGGAAAAAATACCATTTTAAAGATGATACTATAAAATGATGACATCAAGTTAATTTTTTGAGTTTTTAGAGACACCTAAAACACGGAGATCATATATTAACCGGATGCAGTAGATAACATCGTTGTGAGACTATCTAGAAAAAGATAAAAAAGAAAACCCACTTTAATCGAGTACTCAAACTTGTAACCCGTTGTTGCAATTCACATAAAGTCTTCCGTCTTGAGACTATTCCCTTGCAGATATTTTTTGCGGTTGTGGCAATCTGTTGTTCTTGATCAATATCCAAAGTCAAAACTGATCTGAAATTATGAACCAAAAATGAACCGAAAGTTAAATACTTTCTGCTATGGCTCTCTTCCTGCTTGCTTGATGGATTATATAACAAGGATGAGTTCTTAAATGCAGACAATTATTATATATCCAAAAATAGCTTCACTATAAGTAGTAAAATTTTTCCTACATAACCAGATCAGTAGGATAATTTCCCATCAGTCTTTAAAAAAAGGGAAAGCACTTCCTTTTATCATTAACCTGTTTTTTATTTTACATGCTGGCATTTCTGCTAATCCATCTTCGACATTCGCAATTTTTTGTTCCAATTTTGTCAAGGTTTCCACTAATTTATCCAATCGATGTATCTACAAAATAATGAAAAGTAAGCGCAACTTCTTTTCAAATTTCTACACTAAAAATACGAGGATTTATACTTAAAATAATACTTATTTTTATTTTAAGTATAAATGATTCATTACATTTTTGAAATCGAACAACCGTCCATTGTCAAACAGTTCTCGATCGGTACTGTTCGCAATTCCCAACTGTTCTCTAATTGAACACATACCCTCTTTCACCTCATTCTCTAAAGCATCAAGCCACGATGCCACAACTGCTCGAACTTTCTCCAGCTCTAATAGTTCATCATTCAAATTTATACCTGAAACATAAAGTTTATAACTGCATTACAAAAACAAGATTTTTTTGAAACTTTCATTCTTAAACGAATTATTCATCTTTCACACTTACCGTAATTCCATTCCAGCTGTTTTGCCGTGCTTTTTTGTAAATTTTGAAGCCAGTCGTTACGTTCACAAAGTTCAAAGAATTGTTCATCAAAAATGATAAGTTTTTTTCGAAAATCTTCCCGTAATTCTGTGATTAAATCAGTCTCTGTTTTGAATCGCTGCTGTTGCAAATGTCTTATCTGTTGCCGTGAAACTTCTGAATCTTGCATGCCTTTACAAGGTAAAAGTTCGTGCAATTTTGACTTTGCTGATGCTTGCACAGTCTGTGGTGTAGTAGCCTGAAATTTCCTCACTTTCAAAATTAGCAAAACTAATATTAATCAGACAATTGAGGTAGGAATATTAAGTGAAATAGCAATTTTAAACTTCCATTAAGAGAAAGAAACATCAAAAAAGCTTCAAGTAACTTCGAACTAGTTCGTTTTCTAACTTCCAAATCTTCGATTTCTGTAAAAGCAAACCTTTGCTTGCCCTTGCAACTGGAAGACATTCTGCTTTGGAATGGACGTACTTTCAAATGAAACAAATGAGCGCGACAAATCTGCAGGCACTTGAATAGTTTTACACATCGTATCTGACGAACCACAAAATGCCTGCCCATTTTGTATTACGTGAGCTCTTGCTGCTACCTTCCCATAAAACTCGGACGGTAAACCTTCTGGATTTCTAAAAAATAACTGTACTTGGAACTTCGGAATTTACTTTAAAATTTTTAAAAAAACTAATCGGATAAATGTCAATAAACATATTGAGAAGGCAAAAAAAATTTATGTTGAGTATCCTATATTTCGCCACAGTCTTTGAAAAGAAACTTATCCTTTTTCAAACAAAATTTTTCTTTCTTTTTTTAAACAAATTTTTTTTTTAAAAAAGAGAAGCAGATATATATATATATATATATACATATTAATGCTTTGATGTTCAGCGCGAGAAGATAATGCACTGAAGGCAAGAAGAAGTCCCTGAGACGATAATACCAAAATTGTAGGACAAGGAGGATGTTCCACATTCCCATCATCGCCTGAAAAGCATTTACTTATGGTTTAACCGTATTTGAAATTCCAGTGTTGTAGAAAACATTATTAAGGAAGAAAAATTTGCTTTTTTGAACCGCATTCATCAATCAGACTATTTTTTATTTATTGAGGTATGTTTTACACAATGGCCTCCTATGCATGGTATTTCTTTCTTGCTCTAATCAGAAAAACTATGACTATTCGCCTAAGCAAACATAGTAAGGCAAACCAATTTTCACAGGGAGGACTGATGATACATCGATAGCTACTCCAACTGGATAGGTTTCACAGCGTTCCGAGTTAAGAGGCATTTCAATTCGTCCATTATCATCTAAAGTCCAGATTTTCCATTCAGGGCCGATTTTACCTAGTACTGCTATCTGAAATAAGCGATTCGGAAACAGTCGTCTATAATATTTATTCTTCAATTATTGGCGCCAAGCTGAACAACATTTCCAAATATGTGAGGTCTGTTACCATTAACATGAACTTTTTTCCCAATCAAAAGACGCGTTTACCTCATTAGACCGTGACGAGGAGCATAACACCAATTTCCAACCCATCAGTTGTGTAAATTCAATTCGCTGATCGAAAGTACTCTTATCATCGCAAAAGTTAATATCGTTAAAATGTGTCCACTGAGGTGATGCATCCTTCTTCACACATAACTTCGTTATATCTACTTCCTGCCCTGTCTTGGGAGAATAAGCTATGAGAATGTCAGTGGTTGCAAGCCAACTAATTCCAACGCAACGCAGAGCATGGTTAATATCTGTAATGATTTAAAACGGTATAATAAATGATAAAAACTTCTCCATTAAGGAATGCACAGCAAACCTGAATCATATTGCACTGAGTCAAAATGATCCGGTAGGCAATTAAAAAAATACCTTTTAAAGGAGGTGGTGTCGCGCGCACCAATATCATTTCAGGTTTATACTGCTTTATATGACCCGAAATATCACCTACGACCAACTGCTTCCCTTTTGGACTCCATCCCATACAGGTTACGACATTTTCGTGTTTAACTGTGCCAATCAAGGTTATCGAAGATGATTTCTGCAAAAATTTCTTTTTTTATTATGCCACCTGGAATGTCTGAACACTGGATGTGACAGTTCACTACCATGTGGTTCACAGCTAGGCTCGAACTACCGAATGACAACTAATTATGTCTTGTCAGCTTGTTTCAAATTTCTAAGACTTTCTCAGCGCTTCCTGACATTCCAGTATTTATCACTTTTATCGTGCGACAGTATGATCAGCATTTCATGAGATCTCTTTAAAAAATATGACTCACCAAAAAAAACTTATGCTTCGATTTAATTAACACTGTGACTCCCGAACTGAGACAGCACTTAGAGATTTCGATGAAAACTATGTTAGAATTACCTCAATATCAAAAGAATAACAGGATAACACGCCATCAGACGTAGCAACAGCAAATACAGTATCCTGTTGTGGGTTCCATTTTAAAACACAAGGCTGAGCATTTGGTTCAGCAGAGAGTCGCAAACTGTAAACGGGACCTCTCTGAAAAAAATCACTATTCAGCATTATCTAACTATAAAATTTCAATTAAACAAAAAGATTTACAAGTTAAGGATCGAAAATCGAAGCATGTGTTTTTCTGACACAAAGTTGTAGTGACAGCAGAGAATACGAAGTAGCAGTCTTTCTGAATATGTAGAAGAGTGCGTTAGAGGGATTATAAGGTCGTAGTGAATATCCATATAAAAATGCCGAGGCCAGGGAATACAACAAAATTGACTCTACAGATCGATTACTGTAAATAAGCTAACCTGCTCAACATAATCAACAGCAAATGTACATATATCGAAGAGATATACGAAAGCTCCGGATGCCGTTCGCATTGAAACTGATAATGTACGACCTGAGCAGTTACAGGCTAGTGCAGTCAATGCAATAGGCTGAAAGAATATCGCGACGCAAATTAAAAATTTCTTAAGTCAGAATCAAAAAATTGCTCACTTCAGCTGTAAAGTAAATGAACTAAGTTTAACTGGAAACTTGAAATTGGCGCTGGTAAAGTTTGAAGAGATAATAGGAAATAATTTCAAGTAGCTCTGACTCTTAATGTTTCATCAAATCTAAGTTATAGTAATACAAATTGGTAAGTTGGAGGTAAAAAAAAGGAAGGAAGCTATCCAGAATCCGCAATATTCTGAACCATCGGGCAGTACGTGAACAATTGGAGTCTAAATCAACCTGTTCGACTTGAAGGTTGGTTACTTTCGTCTGGATATCGGTGACTTCCGCATTGATATCGGCTTTACTGATATTTAGTCGATGAACATCGCTACTTCTTAAGGATATTAACTTGTCACAACCAGAAGCACAAACAATAATCCCATATCGTGATGAGGCAGCAATCCAGGATGGACAAATACCATCGTTCAATATCCTGTCCGGTTTATCGAATATCTTCACACGCTGAAGTGCCCGAAATTGGAAATCCTGAAAAGAAATGGAAAAGCACTTCAAATCGGAGAAATGGAAGACGTGCAAGACACACATATTGTGATCTGCTAAACAAATTAGCTAAAAAAAATTCGGCAATTGTAAAACAAGAAGAACTTTAAACGCTTACTGAAATATCCACAAATGCATCTGTCATCTTTCTTCTTCCATTTATTAGTTGCACTCCAAGAGTAACTCTTAAAAACAATTTTATTAAAGTTTAAAATATAAAGGAATTGGAAAAAATCATTGAACGGACACGGTAATTGTACGACAGTAATAAAACTACTAATAATCAATATCTGTATAAATAAAGAGAGCTCCAAAAGAAGAATGGAAGGATATCTTTACTATAGAAAGCAAGAAGTTAGGAGAGGAAAAGGAGGATCGAATTTTTATGAACCCAGAATATTTTGCTTTGATATTTTCTGGATTATTTCTACTGTACATCCAGGGGACAAACTAAAAGTTACCATCGCACAAATCCGATCATCAACACACCCATCAGCACATCACGAACCACGTGACGTCTTTTTTTGCGCAACCAATTTGCGCCAAAAGTACTGATTTTAGCAAATAACCCACAGTGAAACAATGCATCTTACCTGTGCTATTTGATAGCTGAGGATAGACAGTTCGATGATGTCCTCCTGACTAGATGGAATTTGAAATAGAATGATGTCATTCTTAAAAACATTTTTTGCATATCAAATTAAGTTTTTTTTCTTTTGCATTAAAAGAAATGAAAAGATTGAAATGAAAACTTCATTGCAGTTTCAGTGACAAGCAGCGCAGGTTGTGTTTACTGGACATTTGTGAACATGCTGGATCCTTTACCATTCTTAATATATTTTATCGGTTTATCTTAATCATCCACTTCTTATTGCCTAAATTATTCCTTTCTTTTCCTACTTATAAATACAACTTCTACAAATTTGACTTCATCGAAGTGACAGAAATTCAGCAATGTTACTTCTGATTTGGCGGACGGAAAATATTTCGTGCATTGGTGGAGATATAGTGAATCTTAAAATGAAAGTGATTTAAATGGAATGGTTTTAAGATATTCATCTTCTAGAATATTCATCTACTGTTGTGACAATACTTCCTACTACTCAGTGGTTTTGCTTAATTTTATCCACTTTTACTTTTGCTGTCTGGTTTAAGGAAAAATGGAACCGTTTAATCTTCCAGCAACGCGTATTGGTACAGCAACAGCAGTGGATCCAGATATACTTCAAACAATCCAGGGAGAACTTGAAGAATTGATAGAAATTGTTCGAGGTGACCTTGATCGTGTCCTTGAGCGTGAATATCTATTAGAGGAACTAATTGCACGTGCTGGTGATTTCCTTTCCTCGACTTTCACAAATTCTTGGAAGTACTGAATTCTAAGTCAAATAGCGCATTTTTAAGTCGGAAGGAAGGAATGAAATTTGTACGCCAAAAATAACTCAATACATTAACCAAAGTTGACTTTCTTTGCTTGACCTAAGGAAAGCAAAAATTTTCATTGTATGAGACATATATTAAAAAATCTTTTCAATTTTAAAAATTTAAACTATTGAAGTGAAAAAAAAAAAATCCTGCAATCACGTGTCAGACGTCTGTTCTATTTAAATGATAGTGCCCCTTAAAATGATATCTTCCTTCACTATAAAGTATGATATTTTCTCTATTTCCGTAATTATACTCTCTCTGCTCCCATGATAGCTTTAGACGAGATGGAAGCTCGAATAGAACAGTTTTCGCGTATGGCAATTCAGATTAGACGCAACATTTGGTGGCGTTGCATGCATTTTGTGATGGCTATCATTGCTACTTGCATGCTGTTCATCGTTGGTATCGTTGGTTAGTTCTCTGCTATTCTGAATTTGTTTCAGCGACAATCTAAACAGTAAATTGAAAATTAAATAAATGAGATTTCAGATCACTTGTCATGTAAAGCAGTCAGTCATATAAGCGTGCAATTCTCTCATTAATAATGAAATTGTAGAATTATTCCTATTAACTTCTGTCGAATATGATTTTTCGATAACATTGACTTCAACTTGCCTAATCTGTAATTATCAGGAAAATGAATGCTCTCACATCACATTAGAAATATGCTTACAAATTTGCTTAGAGCAAACCACAATATTTATTCTAATTTCAGTTTTTTCGATAAATACGAAGAATAGCAATGGTTCTGCGTAATGTTAACATATTTATACAGTTGCATGCATATGTGATAAGATGATTTATATGTATATTTGATGTATGCATGTGGGCACATAATATGAAAAAAGATTTATATGTATATTTTAAGAAATGTATTGTGTAAGTAATGCGGTATTTCAATTTACCGTAAGAATAAAATTATTTTCAAACTTTTTCAATTGTCCAGTAATTGTCTGGATGAGTAACTAAATTGTCAGCGTTGTTAGCTACTCAAAATCTTTGCCTATAGAAATGGTAGCTTGCCAAACTTACGACATCGTTGTGAATATTTCAAGGAAATAAGAAGTGTTTTCTGTTAAAAAGAAATGCAAAACTAAAATACAGAAATGTAAATCATGACAGCGATGTCATATTTTATTTCTTTGTATCATAGTTTTGTATCGAGATTTGAAAGTCGTATGTACACATATTATATACATATGCGAAAAATGACAACAGGTCTGCAAGCACGCATGATAATGTGTGTAAATTAAAATCTTCCATACATTGGTGGGATGGAGTTGATAATGGTATATTTTAGAACAAATCGTAAAATGAGCCATATGATAGGTATACATAACATTTACTTTTCGATATAAGAACATTTAAATTTCTCAAAAATGTTGCTGCTGAAAAACTGATTTCAAAATTTTTTGTCATAAAATTTCTTCAACTGTTCTTATTTATATAGATGATTCTGGTGAAATTATACAATGGTTGGATCTTCATTTTTCTTCTTACTATTGAATACTTTCTTTGATAAATTCTCCGTTAAGTGAAGTGGAAATTCTGAGTTAAACAAAACTGGATTATAAAACATGCAAGGTAATCACGAGATATAGTATGTGGCAAAGTTTTAATCTCGATCTTTGGAAGTTGTGACGTGAAACTCGGTTTTAGTGCACTTGTGAGTGCATTTCAGATGTTACTTTGCAAATCGCATTCTTCAGTAGCTAATTTTGTACGATGTTACGATAAGAATCTGAAATGTTGACCACCACTGATTTTCGTTAAAGTTGCTTTTCTTATCCGGAAATTTAGCCTGAATGCTGGTTTTTGAAGGTGTAAGGTTCAGCATTGAAATACCAATTATACTAGAATAAAGTACCAGTAACAGCTGTCAACGACATCCAGATTGTCATAATGAATCAAGAATTTTAATGAAAAAGAAATGTTAGTGGTTAATCTTAACACTTGATATCTTAATACTTAAGTACACACATAACTTTCACTTTGAAGAAGAATAACAGTACTCATTTAAGAAGCAACCTGTTGCTGTATTGTGTAGAATTGCAAACTTATTTATAAAATCTGTTAAATTTACTGAAAAGATAGGAATTGCTCACCTTTTTATTTAGAGGAGAGATATCAAACAGTGATATACTGAAACGCCCCGAAAATCAAATTCTTCAGTTCAAAATCTTCTCTTTATAATCTCCTGGCAATTTCGTCAGTTTTTTATAAAAATTATTTCATTTACAGTATGCGTCAAAGTTTATTAAATAGCACGTAGTGCATTTTTTTCACTTGAATTTAATTGGACTTCCATGAAATCACAGTCAAAAAATGCTGTTTTCCAAATGAAAAATCGTTCAACTAGTAATAATGGCAGCAAAAATAAAGAAGAAAGTTTTCATGCCTTTAAATTTTCCGTTAAAATTTTAAAGTAATACAGCAATCTTTGCTTCGCGGTCCATTTTTTCCTTCCCCATATAGAAAACCAAAATTTTACACAGCAATTAATCAAAATTTTTCACTGTCTTGCCAGACGGCCAGAGCCTTTTGTTTTTCTCTGTTCACTTCAAGAATTAATCTACTTCAGTAAAGATTTAGCAAACTGATGACATCACTAAGTTTAATTATCCAAAATTACAATTCCGACCACAGTTTTAAATAATTTTATCTAGTTATAATTTTAGGTCTATCATAAATCAAAAAATTGTACGCAGCCACTGCATTGTAGTGCTATGATCCACTTAAATTCATAACCAAAACACAAAACACATGATATCCTTTTGAAAATTGCTTTTCAAGATGATCAAAGAATGAATTTTACTTTGAATTCAAATTTTGCTCATCAGAACTTGAAATTAGGATTTGACTTTCTTTTAAAATGTTAACAAGCAAACAACTAATAAGTTTTATTTAATTAAGCTGGAAATCACTCAGAAAAAAACAATAAAATAGAAGTATAAAGGACTTTTACTCATTGTGCCATCGTTCACCGATCGAAACTCAGATTGTCTTCTTAACGCTGTTCAGCTGCAATTTAGGCCTTGTATTAATCAGAGTGATTGAAATTTTTTTGCTTGTTGAATATTTGTTATTTTAAATTTCTTTGCTTTAGCTTTATCTCTAAGTGATAATGGATACTTTATTGTTCAGTATTAATATGCAATAATAGCAGTACAGCGTGATATAAGCTTTCGCAATAAAAAAAAAGTAACGAATTGACAGGAAGTAGAAAAAATCGGTAAACAGCAAAGATGCGAAGAATAACAAACTTAAAAATAGAATATTGACAGTTACTTTAAGCTCAGAAATCGCAAGGTTACTGGAAATCATATTTTGTCACTATTACGATGTTGTTTAATCTTAACTCAATGATATTCAACAGAGGTTCGATTAGGTTCTGCAAATGACCAAATAAACAGCTTTTAGTTATCAACTTCCGTATCTAATCAATTTGCTCTACTTATGTTGTCAAAATATCTCGGTTGGACTGGTTAACACTAAAAGTATCCTTCAAATTATTTGGGCCTTATGGAATGCATTTCTTCATCTTGAGACTATTAACTGCTACCATTCCCATGTCGTAATGTGTGTGTCAAATTTTGTGAATTAAATATAGCACCGGTCTAAGAAAGTTAACACTGACAATCTTATCTTAGAAATTTGGTACGAAAAACTTAAGAACAATTTTGGCAGACATATTGAATCTTGCAGGGATAATTTCTAATGGAAATCAAAGTTCATAAGAAATGCTCATGACAGTTTTGAATTTGAGTTACTTAAGTTTAAAAAATGTGGGAAATTTGTTAGGATTTGCTGAATGAGAGGTGAGCAAAAACATTTTAGTCAGCAGTCTCACAATTGAGAGATAAAAAAGACAAATATGACCAGCTAACCGCAATCCAACGATGAAGTGCTTTTTGAAGATGAGCCTTTCCGACGATATTACCAATAAGTTCAAGGTATTTGAGTGTCGCAAAATCTAACATTTTGAATTGAACCTTTTCACTCTTCTTTAGCAATATCATATCGTCATCAACCATAGAGAAGTATTCTATCATCTCGTAAAGCTGGAAGTTTTAATTCAAATTTATAATTTAAATGTAAACTCAAGGCGAATTCATTCAAAATCACTGATTCCAACAAAAATTAAAATTTTCGAGACTAGCCTATCACCAAGAAGACCATCCTTACTTTAACAATTCATTTCAAGCATGCTGTTGTTCGGGACTTTATTTTTATATCACGAAATTTAAATATGCAAATTTTTTTAGTGTTTTCATTCCTGCAGTTTCAGAATTTTGTTTAGCTATAGCATTCATTTCTTCGACTAATTATCCTGAGATTACAAGGACACTGTTTTGTCCATTCATAGCATAACTAGAGAGCAATTCCAAACTATTTCTGCCCATCTCTTTGTCAGTAAACTAATTTTGAACAAAATGACTTCTTAGTTTTTTATTTGTTTGCATTGACCCAAAACATTTTCACATTGGGTCAAATGCTACTGCATTATTACTGCATTATTGCATATGTATTGCAGGTAAACGAGCATGTTGGGATTTCGTGGGTTCTGGGTTCTGCATGTCTATTTGATTCATTTTTGTTTTTTGTGACATCTTTGGGTCGCGACAAAGGAAAAATATGTTTTCTGATTACCAAAATGCACGTATTTGTTATTTGCATGGAAAAAGTACTTAATTGTTGTGGGTAAGTGAAGTATCATAACTATAGTCATAACTGAAATTGAGGAAAAATGATCTGTATCAATTCTGAAGACTGTGTGTAGTGGTATTGTAGTTTTGTAAATTTAGAAAAGTTTGATACTTACTGCAAGCTGATTTGATTAATTTTTCCTGATGCAAATCTACAGATTTCTCTGTAAAGATATAACCTTTACTACAGGAGTTTCCGATGTTACCATGTAGCCACTGGTTCTTTTTATTTGAACTTCGTAGGAGACTCCAAATTATTCGAATTTTTAAGGATCATTCACTTATTTTTATAGATTATGGAACGATGTACATTTATTGTTAAGAAGAAAAACAGAAAATGTCGAATGCTGGTGAAAAGTGGTCAGAAATATTGTGGAGAACATGCTATCTACGATGAACTGAATGAGGTTTCATATGTTTCATATGAAATCAGTATGTTTTCACACTAATTTCACGAATAAGATTACTGTCGATTTCCTTTTTTTTTTTTTTTTTCATTTCGTTTCCGTAATTTATTCATTCACTATCGAATTGCACTTAGTGTTTGAATTTGATAATTATTTGTATTCCTGTTGCAGTTTTTAGGATCGTATCGTTTGTCCGAATGATTCAAAGCACACAGTGAAAAAATCGCAACTGGAGAAACATTTGTCTTTTGGATGCAATAGTCGTTTACCTGAAAAACAATGGATTGTTGAAAATTTTAACCTAGCAGGTCCATCTTTTCATTTTTTCTTGCTTTCTAATTACGTAACTTTATTTGGAATTCATTTTGAATGATGGTGAACCCAGATGTGATAACGCATTGCTTGTATGATATTTAAATTTATAGTTCTTTAATATTTAATATTTATACTTTTATTTGTGATATCTTGGAAAGCATTTTGTTTAATTTTTTATAGGATCTCCAAATGAAGTAGAGCCGTGGTATCGTCCTACAGACAACGAATTGTTGAAAATGCGGAAAATCGTTGAAAAAATATACGACCAGATTTCTATTGATATTAAAGATTCCTTCCTGAAAAATGATTATGTTGAAAACTGTTCTGCAAATCTTTCAAAACTGAATAAAAAACATATATGGCAGATATCGTCGATAATAGGTAGTTTCAGAATTCAAATTCGTGTTTGAGATTTATTCGGGAACTCATTCATATAAGCTGAAACACCATTAAATGTCATTTTTTATCTTTTTCAATTTTTATTCATTGTATTAAATTATTTTTACTTGAGTTGTGAAATGATAATTTCCGGTATTCCCACTTCTTTTTAGAGCATCTAAGATTAGCCGATTTGCTGAATAACGACAAGCGTTGGTGTATGATAGATTTTGGAACTGGAAGAGCAGAGCTTTCATATTGGATGGCCAAAATTGCTCCAAAATGTCAGTTTCTGCTGATTGAGAAGGCGGGCTCAAGGAATAAATTCGATAATAAAATTCGCAAGGTAAGTGGGTCAAATATCTAATTTCACTTATTTGGAGTTTGGGTTTTTAGGTGAAGAGCGCTGTTATGAAAACTTTTAAATATGAAAAAGTAATATATCTACTTTTTTCGAGTGGAAGAAAAATCATACATCAACGTTCCGATTGATTGTTTTGTGCTGTGGCACTATTTCCATGAGTTCGTGAATTTTCTTTTCTATAAGAAAAAAGATATGCATTTTTTAATTTAAATTAATTTACTTCAAATTAAGGAAATGGATGCAGTATTTTTCGAGCGATTACGTTGCTCGGTGGAGCATCTTGTTTTGTCGAAAATCGATTTGATTCGTGTAAGTTGTTAAAAAATGATTCTAGGAAGAAATTCTCGATAGAGAAGCAAGAGCATAACAAATCGAATTCAGAATTTTCGGACTTAAGTTATTTGTCGTTTAGAAATTGTAGTTCAAAAGACGTAATATGGGAATGTGAATTCGTAAAATTTTTAGAATGTGGATAATATAGCAGCAGTATGCAAACATTTTTGTGGTGCTGCCACGGATTTTGGCATTCGATGCTTAGTGAATGGAATGAGAAGTGGTTTGAACTTATGTGGTTTTGTTTTAGCTCCATGTTGCCATCACCGGACCACATACAGAGAGGTTAATGAGTTAATAGCTTATTTTGTTCTTTAGCTAAACTTTTTCATTAGCCTTCCATTATTTTTTGTATTGAATATTTATTATAATAATTCAATTTTTGCATTGAAAACTCATTTGCTCTGAATATTCTCATTTTTCAGTACGTTGGCCGTACCTTTTTGGAATCTCATGGTATTTATAGCTCTAATGAATTTGCAGCATTAAGACATATTTCAACATGGGCTGTTTGTGGTCTTTCCTGTCAGGTATTATCGACAAAGCTTTTCTTAGTAATTATAAAATTCTAAAAATCCGAATGAATAATTGCAAAACATGCAAACTTATCAAACTTATCAAAAATGATGCAAACTTACAAAAAAGACTCTATCACATTCAGGAAAATTTTGATGATGATGTTTCTGTTCCATTTCATTCGCCGAAATCAGAAAATTTGAATCAACAGAAAACAGCGTTGGAATTCATCTCTATGAATTCAGTGGAAAAGGAACTTCTTGGACAGAAAGCTAAAGCGGTTTTGGAATTTGGTCGAGTCGTAGAACTTCGGAAGTTTGGATATGATGTATCCTTATGTAGATATGTGCAAAGAACTGTTTCGCCTGAAAATTTGCTTATTTTAGGAAAAAAACGAGAGAAATAAATTGTAATTATTGGTACAATTTGACTAAGACGTTGCAGAATTAGAGCACTGAAAAAGTATGAAATTACTCAGTAAAAAACTTTAGTTTTAATTCAGAAAAGAATCACTTAGATTTTTTCGTTCTTCGTCTGTTGAGCAATTCAGCTTTGCAGATTTTTGTTAAACTACTTTTGTTTAAAATGCTTAACAAATGTACCATCATATTTAGTCGCGACTATTTTTCATACTTTTGAGATCATTGAGTATCTGTAAATAATATGTTTAAAAAGGGAGATAATGTGAAGTAAGGGAAAATTCAATAGTGTTGTAAAAGAGATTTTTCCATTACTTTCTTTGTTAAGAGTCAGTGCTAACTGCGTGCTGAACACCATCTTTGTTTTTCTAATTTTTGAATAATAAACTTTTATTATTTTTTTCAATTTCTTCCGTTTGAAAGCTTTCAATTCTTCCTTCTTATGAAGCTTCTTTTCTTCCTTGCGAGATTATCGATTTTTAATGTATAAATTACTTGTTAAAAAAGTATTTTTCCAAACAGTGGAATTGACCAGCTATTTAAAGTCATTTCTTCAGGAAAATTCAGACTTATCAAAATGAAATATTCATACTCTGTTGAAATTGAATGGAATAAGTAATGATAAGAAAGGATCTGAATTGCTATTTTGCTCTAAAACAATGTTTCGGTTTTTTGATAGAGTGATCTCAAGTTGGAAATGAGACAGTTAAAGGGCTACTTACTTTAATCATTAAATGTTAAAGTTTTGTTTGAGCGGCGCGCCTGCGGTATCGTATTTAAAAGAATTATTGTTTAGCTTTCCAGAAATTTCGAGCGAGTAAGAAATCTGGATCTTTTACGAGGTGGGTTCTGTGTGAACTATTTTTTTGCGAATTATGGAAGATCGATTGTTTTGCCGTGCAAAAAAAAATCATTGAAGGTCCCGGTTTGAACTCGGTTTCGGGTCCCGAAACATCTGAGGAACAAAAGAAGCGGTTCGAAATTGAATGTGAATTTGTACAGGCTTTAGCTAACCCTCACTACTTGAATTGTACGTTTTCTTTTTCAAACAGATGATTTCTTTAATGAACAAGATTATGCATGTCAGTTTTTCATATTTTTTATCCATATTGTGCCAGTCCGTATTTAAAGTAAATATTAACTGGACTAAAATTCAGTTACAAGTGATTTAAACCGAAGTAATTTTAGTTTTAGCCCAGCGAGGTTATTTTAAGGAACCGTACTTTATCAATTATTTGAAATATCTTCTATATTGGAAAAGGCCGGAATACGCAAGGTTAGGTTTATTAACAGTTTATTATTTTCAAATGTTTTTTTATTAAATAAGAGATCAAGTATTTTGCATTACTCTACGCAATGATTTTAGTTCTTTTGGTAATTTTTTTTTTTGATTTTTTTTGCAGAGCGTTGAAATATCCGCAGTGTTTACACTTTCTTGAAGCGATACAGAGCTCAGCTTTTCGTGAAGCAATAGCTTGTACAGCGAATGCCAAATTTATCGAGGAGCAACAATTATTACAGTGGCAGTATTATACTCGCAAACGACAGCGGTTGCATGTAAAGTTTGATTATTGTTTTGAAATGTTAGCCGCGATGGCGAGGGCGAAATCAGTTTTAGTTTTCTGTAATTCCATATTCTGTTTTTTGACTTTTGTTTATAGTCTGTTCGAACCTTGCATCATCAAAATGAACATTATATTGTTGTGGTTTTTGCATAAATTAAAATTTCTAGATGTATACAACTGAGCAGGCTGACGATGAGCAAGAATGGAAGCAGCAATCGCCACAACAACGGCAGAAATCTCCAACGACATCTTCCTAATTTCATCACTTCACTGTTTGTGATATCAGTTCTATATTCGAAGTCATTTGTAGTTATTGCTGAGCCAACGGTCGATCTTCCGTCACGTTGCGAATCATGTGTATTATTTGCACGAGAGTTTCAGGAACAATTAGCAGATAATAGAAATGTTAAGGCAAGTATGGAGAATATTTTAGCATAATAAAAATTGAAAATTTATCCTTTATTATCAAGAATGGAGAAAAGCCTAGATTTTTTTAAAAATGTATGGATAAAAAATAACTGCATAAAAATAAAGAAATTACGAAAAGGACTATACGTATTGTCGTTGAGTGCTGTGCATACCTCTTAACTGAAACTACCAGCCTATTGAAAGAAGCAAAGAATTTTAATCTTCAGACTTTTAATACATTTTCTGGGCAGGGTATTTTTGTTTGGAACCTTATTCAAGAATTTATAGATTTCGGCCGTAGAAAAGGAACTTAAATTTGTCGAAGCTTTGGATGGAACTTGTGAGCGAATGTTGCAATATAAACTGCATAAAGAGAAATCAGGTATCTCACGATTTGCCAAGGAGGAAAGTAGCACAATGAAAGCTTTGAATGAGCTAAGAAGTAAAGGAGTTAAGGTTTGACTATTTTCAATCTAAAGCTTATGTAATAGGGAATATCGAATATTTGAGAAGTTTCGATTTAATTTTGAAAACTTATCTACTTATGAAATAACAGCAGTTTCAACTAATAATTCATACGACGGTTTTAGTACGTGTCTTCTTACACTGCTACTTTTACGTGAGTAAAACTTATCCTTCAACTCATTAGGAAGATTCTTATATAGTTTGTCATCGCTTGCATTTGTTCACTGGGATTACAATGAAATATTTTATATCGACTTTAGTAGTCGTCGCTGCAGGTGGAATTAGGTATGCCGTACGAAATGTGGAATACTCCATCAGTTGAAGTCGTAACATTAAAACAAAGCTGTGAAACATTGTTAGAGCGTTATGAGAATGATCTCGAACAGTGGTATCAAACCCAGGATAAACCGCTACTTGAGGTAGTATTTTTTTGTGCTTCAGTCACTGCGCCCTATATTATGCTAAGATTTGTCGCTTGCTATTCATAATCAAACATGAGTTTTAGATGTTGCTAGTGAGAAGTATTAGGCAGTAAAATTTTAGCCGAAAAAAAAAAAGCTAGTTATGGCGTGAATAGGTCATTCGAAGTTCATTTTTCAGTTGTTGGATGTTGAAGGTAAAAGAAACTTTCCAGATTAATAACTGCCATTCGGAATTTCATTATAAATTCATTTCAGGAATATCTTTGTAAAAAACGAATATTAAAACGCACAGAGCTTGGTTGTATGGAAGCTTCTGATAATTTGGAGTTATAATTTCGTGCTTGCATAAACTAAAATACTGAGCAAGGTTGGTAAATTTTATGATGAGACTTAGCACTTCAATTCAGTTCTTTCTAGACAGTGCTGAAGAACAGTCGATTTAAATCTGATATCCGGATGAAATATGAAGTTGGCAAATTTCGTGATAATTTTATAAAGTTTTCACACTGATACTTGTGAAAATTCAGTGCAGTAGGCTTTGTGATTTTGTGACAAGAAAAATTGGTTAATTTCCTTACTTATTTCCATTTATTTTCGTTACAGGTGTAATAGATGTATGTTTGTTCTCCTATTAGTCCATATGCTGCTTTTGTTTGTATGTAATGGCAATTCTTTCTGTAAAGAATTTGAAACCAGTTCATGAACATTTTCATGCTCTCTCACTTTTTTCATTAGTGAACATCTTTTACCATTTTCTTTTTGCGTAGTGCTTTTTCTCTCCTCTATCCATCGTATGTGTAATAAATTATGACTGTTTCGCTTGTGGAAACATCGAATTTAAAAAATGTACAGGAAGCAGTGACGTGAATGCTTTCATTAAGTTAAGTACATTGTGTGATAGCTTCATCAATAGAGATACATACACTCACGAAACGTTTAATATTTGGAAAGGTGTTTTGAACTAATGAGATGAAGCACAAGCGAAATTGTGTTTTGAAATACTGAAATGAAATCGTTCTTAATGCAGAGATCTATATCATACGTGTTTAAGCTTGATTGATCAAATTTTTCGTAACAAAGATCAAAGAAGTCAATGATGAGTGCAAATATAAGGAGGGATATATTTGAACACTGCTTTGACCAAGCCAGAGGTGCTGTTCTTTGTACAAATCTTAATTTTTATGCTGCAGGTAGTATGAGTTCAAAATTTACTAATAAGATGGTGTATTTCATTTCATTCAAATGTTATACTTGCAATAGGGAAAACACATACATACATATTTGAGAGAAGATATAGAAGTGAAATAAAGGAGTTCATGAGGTAGGTTTTCAAACTGGTTGCCGGATTCATCGATTGAGCTGACTTATATGGCTTGGTAATAAACCGACTGTAGCGAGACCGGTTTGTCCAAGTAAAGCTGCATAACGTTTCCATACCGTATCCATCGTGTTCGATATCCTATAAAAAATTTTTTTTTTGATTTGCAATGCACGCTTTTGATCTATCGGTATCTGAAGCTTGAAATTACCAAGTCATGATAAGTCGACAGAAAAACATCTTCAAGAAACACTTGTTGCCCTTGTTCAGTCACGGAAAGGTATTACTAGAAAAAATTCTTCACTGGAAATTGCACCTTAGAGCTATTGAAACACCGGCTTGAAAGCGTTGGAATTGGCCTTATAGTTACCGATATGTTAAATCTGTATGCTTTAACTGTGAAAGAGATCCATTCTTTTCACATTTTGTTAGAACTGTTGAACTTACCGATTCGGTCGTCCTTCTCTAAGAGTCCAATTTCGAACCTTAGCGTTATTTTTCAGATGACTTAATAGTAGTTTAGCTTTGGTTAACTGATTTTCATCACTCAATTGATCCCACTTGAAATAGGACATTGTTGCTTCCACTACCAGACGTATCTATAATATCTTCTGTGTACACTATTGGAATATAATTATTCCATGAATGAAGTACTTAATTACTTATATTATCTGATGTAATCAAATTAAGTTGAGAGAAATTAAGTAGGCTGGACTACAACCACAAAAAGAAATAGGCTAAGACAAGATGGTGAAAAATGAAACATTATTATGCTGACTGGTAAATTATTCAGCGTTTATGAAAGTCGAATCAGTACAAACAAGCATTAGAAAACAGTAGTTTTGTATTTAGAATGCTTCTTTTCCAAAATTGGAAAAAGTGTGGAAAGATTTTTATAGAAACAAACGGACAGCTAGAGCAGTTGAAAATGAATATGTACAATGTGAAGCAATATGAGAGAAAAACTGTTTTAAGTGACTTGAAATTATTTTTTTGCGATTTTTTACAAAAATTTTTCTTTTGATGAGTTTACTTCTATTATTAGAGCTGTTCAGTTTATATTAAAA
The DNA here is from genome assembly GCA_029876185.1 of Mansonella ozzardi. Taxonomy (NCBI): domain Eukaryota; kingdom Metazoa; phylum Nematoda; class Chromadorea; order Rhabditida; family Onchocercidae; genus Mansonella; species Mansonella ozzardi. The sequence goes on from JARVGP010000161.1 coordinate 36,987, forward strand.
TTATTAACCTTTGGTAATTGCCGTGATAAAAGATGTTCTGCAGTTTCACCATGAAATGTTCTCAACGAAATATGAACATTTCGAAGTTCCTGATCAGTAACTGATTCTCGTAATATTTGCCATGCAAAAACCTGCAATTTCAAATTAAAAATTATTTATTAGCAAAGATAATTATAATGATTTAGTTGTAAGCACTTATCAGTAACGATGTAGTACTCGAAATAAGTTTTCTGTCCTATTTCTTTCCTATTTTTCATGGAATTTGCTCATTTTTAAAACCAATTTTATTTCTGCTATCTGGACATTGATTTTCACTTAAATAATGTTAAAACAATAGCTGATAGCAGAAGATCGGCTGGACATCTGACCATAGTCACTACTACGAATTAGTATAATTGCAGGACATGTATTTAAGATAAGCACAGAATAATTATATTGATGACAGCTAAACGTCAGAAACAATCAATATGATTTTGATGGTTCAACACTTAATATCGTTTGTCCACTCAGAAAAAACATCTTGAGTCATTTGCAATAAGTTTTTTGTCTCTTAATTTCCAATTCACGTGACTTGACTTTTGAGAATCAAAAATATTCTCTCAGCATTATTCAAACAGCAAAAAAAAGGTAATTGAAAAAAGACCAATTTGAAAATTTTGAAAAGGAACAACAACGAAATTAAAATATCGATGCAAGCAAGTTCTTGGATAAAATTAAACTTAATGTGGAAAAGCAAAAGTTTTTATTATTTAGTCCTTTATTCTCAAAGATAAATATGGTGAAGACATAATAGGAGTATCTGGAATATCATTCCAAATCATCGAAAGGAAACTTTCAATCGATCGGAAAGTAATGCCAAGAGCAAAAGTTAAAATAAATGCAGAAGAGCGTACTAATAAAATATATGGAAAGCAAAACAAAAGAGAACTGGATAAATGAAAATAAAAATAGAATTTTTTAAAGAAAAATTGAAATCTATCATTAATATTCGTAACAGCTAACTGTTCTTCCTTTAGTACAGTGAATGAATGTATTGATGTTGAATATAGTGATGTGAAAGTAGTAATACCATTAGAAGGAATGGTAATTTAAATAAATGGGTCGGAAATTAAAACCCTCACTCACCTTTGGTTGGGTACTTTGGAAACTTCGTGCTGCCTTTTCTGCAGCTCGTCGAACCGCTCCCTCGGGAAAATTGCTTTCTGCATGAATTATTTTGACTTCACGATCCTGATTTGTTGTTGTTGTTGCAATATCCTGGACTTTGAATTATAAGATATAATAATGGATAGAACCAATTTCACAAAACCTGAATCCTTCAAAATTTCGACCTTTACCGCATATTTTATATTCCTAATGGGTCTGCTTCCACTTTTCACTTTTATCACAGAATTTTCAGTCGTTCCTACTCCATCTTATTTTTTGCTGTGAAATTAGGAATGAGATGTAATATAATTGAAAAGAAAAGTATTGAGAGGAAAATCTAAATGAGAATTTCGCGATTAATTTCAGTTTAATTTTGAAGCATAATCTTCAAAGAGATTCATCATTGCCAAAGGAATCCAGCAAACAAGCTGGAATATATTCACTAATGGATTTGGCACCCTACCTCTGCTACTTTCTAGTTTGGCATAATTTGGAAATTATAAGAATTGCTTCATACGCTGATAATTCATAAGATCTTCATTTTTTGAAATCAATAATTTATCGCAGTTTCATCAACTAAGTGTAAATACAAGTTGACATAAATTTATATAAAACGGATCAAAATACCTCATCCAGTTCATCATCGTAATCATCAACTTCTTCTTCGTCACCTTCACTATCGTTGGCTGCTGTAACACCAGCTATTGCTACTGTTGATCGTCCTCCGGTAGAAATGGACGATGTTTCGGGTAAAACGTCATCTTGCTGCTGTTGGACCGGCTTCTCGTTGTTGTCCAATTGCAGAGAAGGAGCAGTATTGCCGCAGGCTATTTCACCAACCACGTCTTCTATGGTGACTGCTGATGTTCGCTCTGCTGGTTGTCGCTGTTCTTTTAATCCCGCAAAGCTGATGCTTCTGCGATCACTCATCGTTTCACGTGATTGCGGATGCGAAAGTTGCACTGCTGTGAGTTGTTCTCTTGACCGTTTCTCGGGTAAACGATTCGTAAGGAGTTCCAGAACAAATGATAATTTCAGGTCAATGTCATTCAGTCGAAGATTAATTCCATTCAAAATTGCTCTGGAGTCGTTGTTATCCATGGAACGGGAAGAGAAAGTTGAATGCAAATTCGACAAATTTAGCAATCTATTGCTAAATGAATGTATATGTTCTCCAAATTTTGTTGTAATTTTTGATCAAATGGACTGGTCGCTTCAACAAATTTTGAGTTATGAGGAAATTTTTTTGTGACTCTTAGCGACGAATAAATATTGTTTCAAAAGCATACGGTGCTCCTCTAACAGTTGACTGAGATTGCGAAAAATTTTATGATTTCGTTAGAGAGGAATCACTTGTAACCTTCCTTCTGAAGTTTGAACATATCGCTTTGCTGTTAAACAGCAATAACGCTAGCTAAACTCTACCAACAATAGCGACACCAGAAGGATATGATGGCAGCAATTTGCGAAGAGAGAAAGCGGTTGAAAAGGAATGAAAATTTTGAGGTTGAGGATAGATAGATTCTCACATACAAAATTTATCGTCTCTCTATGTCTAGGTGCCTGAAAAACTGGTCATACCAGCTGCTGTACTACAACAACTACTACTACTTCGACCACATACTACACTATTGTGTCACTTTACTGCACTATTACAGTTTCACCTCGCCTCACTGCACTACACTACCTTTAGAGTTTTACCGGACTGATCCTAGAAAATTTGAAAATTTTTCCCTTAATAACACCAATTCCCTCAGTCGTTCCTTTGCCTAACACAACTACTCGTCTCTTCAAGCTTCGAACTTCCGATACTGCAGCCAGTCATCGCTTTAACTCGATTTCGTTTCGTTTTCTCAATTACAGAAAACCGGTTTCCAGTTTAATCATACATTTCCAGAACCATCTCTCTTCTCATTGGCCTAATACATCCCAAAAATAAACCAGAATTAATAATGCTATGTTGTCGATACCTTCTCCATCTATTTGGAGTTTTTCCTCCTTCCCTCTTTCACAGTGATACAAATTGTATTCATCGGAACAGTTTACTTCAGCATCACTTTAATAGTGCATCTCAAAAGTTAAAATCGAATAGTCAGTTAGAAGCTTTCATCACAGTTGTATTACTTAATAATAACCAGCTATACTGCAGGATAGAAACAATACTGGAAAATTCAGATTATTTCACATTAGTAGCCATCTGATCTTATAAATTCAGAAAACGTTTTTAATCGTTTTTAATCAGAGATAATGCTAACAACTTTGAATTATGGAAATAAAATGAACTCGCAAAAGTTGTGTTACTGATTGGAAAATTGCGAAAAGCCTCAATATTTTCAATCCGTAATTCACAAAGCAACATCTGTGATTTATAACCCATCACAAATCTTGGCTTTTGATTTGGAAGGAAGTTAGATTCAAGATTTTGCAGAAATTAACTTTGCATCAAATGTAAGTGCATTTTAATAAACTATAAACTGTAATACTGCTCATCGAAATATCAATATCATGATTCAAAGCGAAGCTACTAGATTATAACTGTAGTACCCAACTGAAAAAGTTTGCCTCGGTGGATGAAAAATTCTTTATGCTAAATAAAAATTCTCTCATTAAAAATACAAACGCTAACACCGGAATCCTTTAAAAACAAATTTGGGGGTTTGCCTATCTGTTTGTTTGTGCATGATTGCATATCTTTGTATACATTCATATTCCAAATGCTTATATTTGCTGACAAACAGGTATACAGTTTCGAGTGGCTGTTGTGTATGTATCCTTGCTAGTGTTATTCACCGTAAAACATGTGAGGTACGATGGAGAAGATGGAGGGAAGAGGAAGGCAAATTTCAACTGGATTTCTATTCCTACATATGAGTCAAACTTAGAGATTGAATCAAAAATCAAAATGATTTCCGGTTCATCCTATGCAGCTTATGCTTTCCTCAATTATCAATTCTAGTTTTTTTCGCCTTTCCTCTCAGCTTTCTCAAAATTGTTTTTGCACTGATAATTGTATATCACTGTTAGTTCTAATCATAATAATATTTTGATGAAGCATTCGATCTCGATCTCTAACGTTTCTTTTACATATATTGTAGTATAAAAATATCGAATAAAAAAGTACTCAGAAAGAGTTTTAAAATCACTTTCGATTATAAACATATTTTTGATAATTTTTTTGTTAATTTCTATCTACATCAATGACAGAACTGATAATCCACGACATTTCCCAACATTTTTATGCAGTTGGACATGCAGATAGATCATCCACGTGCACACTTGATAAATGCTTGAACGATCTTTGATACAGTTAGAATCACTGAGCTAAATAAATAAGCTTAGTCTAATCAACCCGAATGACAAGAAGATTAGCATTGATCTTTGGGTTGATTGTCAACAGAAATTAACGACAAACAATTGAAAGAAAGAGGCTGAAAAGAATAATACAGCTGCCTATATTTTTGTAATGAGAAGTGATTAAGCAAGCTATATATATATATTACAATAGTTAGAAAATAGCAGAAGCTAAGAGGTTTGTTGGCTGATTATATCTGAAGTGATTGATAGTGAATGAAAAAGATTGAGGCTAAAAAAGTAGAGATATAACTAATTAATCAATAATTTACTTTATCATTACTTGTGAAGGTAAAAGCAGTACTACCTATCATCTATAATAGAGATATTGCTCATCCGTGCACTCAGTATTCGAAGTCAATTTTTCTAAAGAACAAAGAACAATGCAAAAAAAAAAAAAAAGAGTAATTTAAACCTGATGCTGTCTCCGTGTTGCCATTGTATTGCTTGTCCCGAAAAAACTATTTTTATGTTTGTTTTGAAACCGGTTTTTTAGGGCCTAAAAACGAACCACCGCATACATTTTCACTCCCTCCGCTGGCGGGACAGTAAATAAAAAGAAAAAAGGGAGCCAGTCATCACTGCTATCGCCTAATTTTCATAGATGATCGAAGTTGTTGTTAAAAATTTACATCAATGATCTTTTATCCGGAAGTAACTGCTATATATTTTGATAAAAAAAAAATGAGATGGTACACTCATCATACTAAGTTTTAACTTAATGATGAAGATGATGTCAATTATCATCGTTTAAGATTTCAAGACTAAATTGATTTCGATTTTGGAACAATTTCGGGATTAATTCGCTGAAAGATTCTCATTATACTAATCAGCTTTTCATTCACACAATCAATAAGCTCAATCAGGCTTACATTTCAAGTGTCATTTTCGTTGCTGTGCTGAAACAATCATGCAATTAGTTGTCATAGCCTGCAATTATTTGCCATTCAAATATTCAATCCTTTGATATTCTCGAATTAAATGCAGAAAAAAATGAACGTGAACTGATCATTTTGCATAAAGCGAACGTCAAAAGTACATGCATTTGTCAAATGTCAACTAATGATTCTGTTTTTTTCTTTTTTTTTTTTTGCTTCATCTAAATGGATAAAAATTAAGGGTAGAATTAAGTTTGATAGGTATTGTGCAATAGCCTGAAGACTGAAAGAATGTAAGTAAAGTTAGCATTGGAATTGAACTACTATTCTGAATATTCCGCGAATAAAATTTTTTTGACAATGAAAGATGAAAGATGGTAAATAATAATAAAGATGTGATCAACGATAACTTCTTAATTAATGCTACTAGGGTTATTGGAATGTAATTAGTTAATTAACTCAATTAACCTTAGTAATATTAGTTAAGAAGTTATCGTTGAGAGAAAGTGTGCCTTTTAATAGCTGAATGTGATAGTTTAGGCTTTAGGCATCGTGCACATCTCCGAGATATGAGAATTTTCATTGTTCAGAAATCTGTTCAATTCATTGCTCGTATCTGTTTCATCATACAGCACATCCTAGCTAAAGTTTCTCTAGTCTCCAAACATATTTCTGTTAAATGGAGTGTAGAACCTGTTCGGAGTTTTTGCCACGTAATTCATCCAGGTTGAATTAAACAGAGTAGCGAATGAGTATCATCAAGATGTGCATTAAATGACTGATTATCTTTAACAGTTTATCAGCAAATGTGATGAATGTGATTTGCGTAATAAATTATCTGCGAATGTGATGAACATTTGCAATGATTTCGTGCGTTTTTCATCTCAGCTTCCAAATTTTGTCGTTGAAGTGATGAAATATATGAGGACGAATCAAACATATGTCTTCTAAGAAACGATATCGCTCAAAAGCCGAGGATGAAGGATTCGAGCCTGGAAGTTGGGAGTGCACTGTATGTACATTCCGGAATCGACATGAAGCGTTCAAATGCGAAATGTGCGATACGAGGTTAACCATATATCTGCTTATGCTAAACTACAAGTGAGATTTTAGCGATGTGCACTTTAGTGATGTGTTTTTCTACTCATTTTGTTTTTTCTGTTTTCAATAAAAGACATTTTGAAAATTCGTAGTTTAAAAATGTAAATAACCCAGTTCAGCTCTGTCATCTCTGTTGTACATATCATTTTAACCTCAAAATAGCAAGCTATGGTAGGCTTACTGCCAAAATGCATTGGTTTCAAACCTGCAATATTTTCTAAAGATTAAGTCTCGGTCTAAAATTTCATCATTTCAGGAAGGGGACATCGACAAGAAAACCACGTTTGAATCAAAATGTTGTGCAGCATCACACGGTCGTCCAGAATTTTGTTGTTCAACAAAGTCTTGCCGAGAAACCGAAGTCTATTTATTCTTTTTCTAATCTAATACATCTCGAGTTCGAGAGAAGATTATTTGTAACAACGAACGGCGGATTCTTGCGTTTCATGCAGCAAGAATAGTCCTAATTGGGGCGAGGTTTGGGTAGTTTCGAAAAAAAATTGCTTGCAAATTCTGTGGCATTTCTTTCGTTACTTTGGCCTCAAATTACAGGAGAAGGGTTGGACGACCAACAGCAGACTCACCAAGCACTTCTCGGCATTCTCCAGAAAGCACTTCATCTGGTTCTGGTGTCACAAAGTCTACAGTCATCTCTAGAGCGAACAGCAAGCGGGTATGTTTTGATTTCAATTTTTAGATTTATTAATAGATGAGTGTTGAGAGTTTCGACATTTTTGTCGTTGATTTTGGCCATAGAGAATGATTTCCAGTGGCGCAAAGCCATAAGTTTTAGAGTCCTTGAAAACAATTGGTGGATAAATTTAGTTCGATCTTAAATTGATATTATGCTCAGGCATGTTTTCTCTTCTTACTTCACTCATGAGTGTCTTCTATTTCTCTTTCACTCAAGATTATATGCATATTCTTCAGGTAATATCATTGCGTGATTCGTTAATCAACCGATCTTCAGCAAAAAAACATATCGTTACCGTGAAGGGTATACCTGCTTGTATTATAGAATATAAAAAACGTGAAGATGACAGGAAATTATTAGAAAGACGTACTTCGCCGAAGCAAACATGTTTGAAGAAAGATTTAACTGCATAAGACGGAATAATAGAAAACTGTTTATAATCATTCTATAGCAGCGTTCGAAATGGTGAAAATAAATGGTGAGAAGTCAAAATATTGACGAAATATTGAAGTTATTTTCCCATTTATCAGCTAATATGTTGTTTCTACCTCTCCAGTCCAGTGAATATAGCAACAGTCAAATTAATTTTCATTTGTCGATGGAGATCTGTGAATCATCCTTGTTTCATTTATACTTTTTATGAAAGTTTTCAACCGTTCTTTTTCTTGAAATTTTTGATCGTTGAAAGATACTCTAAATTAATAAGAAGTTATCTGATGATATTCTTGTTTTCTTCTGAAGGTTCCTATCATTCGTTAATGAGTTTAATTTCATATTTTTTGCCATCCAAATATTTTATGATGTCTTGATCTTCATTTGTTTATATTAGAAATGATAGGATAATGGGTGATGTCTTATTGTTTTTACGGTTAGCTCTTAATTAATATCTCTGACTAAGTGGCAGTCGGTTAACTGTGCCAGTCAGAATCTGTTTGACAAACACATGCAATCAGGGAGGCAAAAATATCTCGAAAATTTTCATTTGATTTCTCTTCTTTTGATTCGTTTGAATTTCATTAAATCAGTGTTAATAACACTAGACTTAAAGTTCTATACTTTGCTAACATCATGGTTTCTTGAAAGTTTAGATTTAGAGAAAGCAATCAGTTTCGTGTTGATATGATATAGTTCCTGAAACGAATGAAAACTTAAATTATATACCGGGGAAAGGCACCATAGAAACTAGGGATAAAAGAGTAGGATGTATGGAAGTTTCAGTTGTAATTTTTACAGATTTCTTAATAATAACTTTTTACTTTTTCTTTAAAAACATTGAACAGATTAATATTATTGTATTATTTTTACGGATTTTAGAACTGTATTTTTTTGCTATGTTTTTTTGTATTTTGTATATTTTGTATTTAGTAAGTATGGGGTATTTTTTCCTGTGTAATTTTAAAAATATTTTAAGTATGTCAAAAGTTAGAGTTTAAGAAAAGGTCGTTAAGTATGAAGATTACTGTCATCTATCTCTAATCAGATCTATGCTTATTATGTGATTCCAGTATTACTTCCGCTATTGACTTTTCACGCATTACAACAATTATAAATGTTTCAGTTAAGACTGGTTTTGTACGGAGGGCGAAAGAAATGTAGTGGAATAGACTAATCGGCTAAGGTTTGATATTTGTGATTTTGCACTCTTTGCGGAAGTTATCATACTGATGAGAAATTGTTCTCTTGATGTTACGATTGCGAGTTACAGTTATGAGCAGTTTATGTTTAGGTGTTGCATATAAACAATGGAGGATACACCCAAAGTATTTGGCTGATTTGTAGTAGTAAAATTCATCATGAAATTAAAATTACTACATTTACAATTTGATTACGTTATTGCTTATATGTAACAGTGAGTAAGAGTAGAACTTTCTGCTCCATTTTGTTTTTATGGCTGTTGCAGTGACTTTTAAGCCTATCAAAGTCCTTCATTTTATGCATTTTTGTGGAACTAATATCTTGCTCGCCTATATCTGCTGTCATTTCTCGTCGAAAATTTATTTCAATTTATATCTTTTTTTGATACATGTCATTATTTCCTGAAAATCTGGAATAGTTTCACGACCAAGCCTCATTTAATTTGATACGATTTAAAATCGTCCGGATTTTGATGGAAATAAGTTTCGAAGTAATTGGTAATTATGATGAGCTGCACAAAATGATGTGTGGAGTTGGAAATAAGGTCATTCGGGGAAATTTGGAAAATCTATCCCATATGAAATGAAGCAGTTAGAACAAGAACTTATCCACTGCATCGCGAAATCTTATTTAATTGCTGCAAAAATGCATCACTGAGATAAATTCGATATTCGTATATGTTATTTTAACAAACCTATTAAATTCAAATGATCGTTTATTACTCGTTTCGCAGTCGATGAGCTTCAGTCAAATGCTCAGAAGAACAAAAGTAGAAATTGAAGAAATCAAACAAATTGATGGACTGAAACTTATTCGACCAAAACTTTTTCCGGATATTCGCGGTTATTTCGTCGAGTCATACAACGAATATGAATTAAGTGCTTTAGGCTTCTCCGAGAAATTTAAGCAGGTAGACTCATTGTTCATCAACTCTTGAGTTATTTGGTTCTACTTTGAATAATTTCAAAACACTGGTGATGAATACTAGATGCTTTAGCGAGATTTTCAGTCTCACGAATTCGCTGTCTTGTTTTTTATCTTTTACATTTAAGGATAATCATTCGTACTCGAAGTTTGGCGTTTTACGTGGTTTACATGCGCAACCAGGAATGGGTAAACTAGTATCTGTTATAAGTGGTGAGATATACGATGTTGCTGTTGACATAAGACCAACATCGAAAACCTTTGGGAAATGGTATGGTGTTATTCTAAATGAACAAACACGAACAGCTTTTTGGATACCAGATGGCTTTTTGCATGGATTTCGTGTAAGCATTTTTTTTTTTTTAAATTTGGGGGTTAGATTTTGTAGTGTATTAAAAATAAAGAGTTTTTGAGTTATATTTTAGGTTCTTTGCATATATTATCGTAATGTTTGTATCAGTTATTTGAAAAGCAGAATTGGTTACTGAAATCTCTGCTGTACTATTTAAAACTTGAATCTTAGGTTTTATCGGAAAAGGGAGCTCATGTAACATACAAATGCACCGCAACATACAATGCGCAAGTGGAATTCGGTGTAAATCCATTTGACCCAGAATTGGCCATCGATTGGCACATCAGTGATCCATGCAAGTTGATTATTAGTGATCGAGATCGATCTCATCAGAATTTGAAGTGTTTATTGTTGAAAAAAGAATGAATATTTCTTTGTTCCTTTTCCTGGTATTACACCGTCCTTACATATTGGAAAGGTATTTTTCAAGGCTTGCTGCGAGTTTAGCTAGTCAGAATAAACTTCCTTATTGCAACAGACTTGATATTGAGTTACTGAGTTTTTTTCTGATTTACATTATCAGTCATTATATGTGCTTATATTACTTTTCGAATGAAAAACTCGTGCCGAAATCCTTTATGCTTAACAACTGTTGATTGGTTTCTGATTTTCAAACAAATTAATCTGGGAAGCTATAGAGTAAGTGTTTTGTTATGCAAATTGTATTTTTGTGACTTAGTTTCGCCAACAAATATTTGACGAGGATTCTACCCATACTTGACGCAGTTTTGTTTATGATTAAGAACGCCAATACCCTTGCATGTTCTAAATGAAGGGAGATCTAGAAAAGATTCCTAACCAAAGCTTATTTCACTTTTCATCTGGCTGGCTAGCCTTACCGAACGTTTTGTTTGCGATCAAACAAAAAAAAATGAATCAGAGGCAAAAAAATGAATTGTTTTTTCTTGAATAAGGCTGCTTTTGTCATCCAGAATGTTGCTGAAAAGACTGTCATCTTCAGATCGATCTCGAGTAACTAAAGTCCTGAATTGCTTGCATGCAGAGTTGGGTCTGCGGCTTGTAATGCATCTTATCATCTGTCGTTACGTATCCCGTCTGTTGCTACAGAGCTTTTTAATGTGAATGTGGTTCCTTGAACCCGTGTAGTGAATTTTTTAAGTGAGTGTGGCTTACATGGAACTTGCCCCTTCTTTCCTTCAAAGGTTTATCTGTCAAGGCCTAGCAAGAATAAAATGAGATTCGTAGGCCTTAGGTTTTGGTGAAAGTATCCGCTAAATGAATGGCCTTACAACGTCAATCGCACTCTATCTAACGGGTTTGAAATAAAAGTTGTCCCTCCTTAGGATAATCGTCCGAAGACCTATCTGCCCATTCACACACTTACCGGAAGCATATGCCACTGACATAGCTCATAACCTCACAAGCTCTTTCTTCATGGCTGCCTGTATAGCAACATATGTTTTGTACAACGGTGATTAATAATTTTCAAGGCCTCAAACCGCAGACTTATGGTATTTGTTGTTGGCAAAATAATCGACCAAATTTTACTGTATTGGGTATTATATATGTGTAGCTTATATTCATCACAAATTGACGTCATAAACACCAATTCAAAGTCAAGTATGCGCTGTTAACTTATTCTGAGTTTCTTCGACTTCAAGAATTGCTTGTACCTCCTACAAATTTATTTTATTTTTGTTCATGCACCGATGGCCATTTACTTCATTTAAAAACATGTCTTAATTTTTGTATATGCCTGTTTTGTATGAAATGATTTATTTTGTCTCATGATTCATTTTACTATGGGCTTGCAGATGAATAATTTATATGTTTCAAATTTTAACTTTTAAATCCCAACTTTTCAGTTGATATAACTCAAAAAATCATTATAAGACTTTGCATGTTAGGCTCGAAATATGTGAGAAATTTTGAGATGTATTGGAACTTAAAATTAACTAAAAATTAACCACTTCAGTCGTTGGCTTTTCTTTCTTGTCCGAAGCAGATGCAGAAAATACGCTATCTTCCAGCGCAGCAGCTGCTCGTCGGGCTACCGATGTGTTTAATTGGAGTAACCGACATCGTTGTTCACAGATGTCCCGCTTTGATGATTCTGGATCGAATAATGAGTAATCTGACGAATTACCTTAAAAGAAATGAGCGTTGTTGTTGGTCCTTTCGATCATAGTATTAGTTAATTTACTTCCATAACAAATATAACGTGGTATGATGTGACTGAAGAATAAATTTAAATTGGATTCTTTCTGTTGCTAAATGCTTGGAAAATTTTCTTTTGCTGGTAGTTACATCTGGCATACTTTGTTGTGATGCTTTTTCCATTTGATGATCGATCTCCTCACCTTCCAGTATTAGACCATGTTTTCCTTCTGCAATTATTACACCATTGAAAATGTGATTCGTTCTTTTCATTTATGAATTAAGCACAGTATTCTAGTGTAAAGCATTCTTACAGCTAATGTTAACAATATGCCCAAATTTAGTTTAGCTTATCATTGAGTAATTTCTTGGCGAATGTTGTTCAGCAGCTCACTACCATTTCTTTTTAAAGGAACATACTAATTGCTTCGAATGATTCTATAGCTAGCGTATTCTCCAATGAATATTCATTTGATGAATCGGTAGTTTCCAAATCACCAATAATTTGAAAATTTCTTCCCCTCAAATGACATTCTGTAAGGATAGTTGAAAAAGAATTCTTTAATATTCGACTTCAGAACTACTGTGAGAGTAGAAAAAGTCAATATGAACTGTGAAATTTGAAAGTAAATCGGTATCTACAAATGTATTTCCTGAGCGTGAAGATCGACTATTGTATGAATTCGCATACCTTCGATTCTTGTACTTCTTCTGCATTTTTGAATTGCTATTAGCTATATGTTCAATACCTTGTTTCGTCTTCACCAATTCTGGTTTTTTAACTTTGTTCTTTAATTCGGCAGATTTCAGTTTTTCTGGAACTGATGAATTGGTTTGATCTACTGTCTGAAATTGGGACTATCTCGAATATTATATATTTTATTTCAAAATTCGCAAATATAGTCGATAAAAGCTTTTTGGATTTTGATCTTTTTCTGAAAAATAGCTGGGAAAAGAACTTTGATTTAAATGCGGCAAGATTGATCCGTCAAAGCAGAAAATTACAAATAAATGAATATACCTTGTGTTGTTCCAGTGCATTTTTATTTTCTACTGGGTGTTTTGTGTCATTATCAATTTGCTGGAAAATTTTCGGTTATTCTGGTTCCAGTATATAGGAGAATTTTCCTAATGAAAAATGAATAATTCCAAAATTGCATCAGCGCCGAACTATTTTCTTTTTTTTCCATCTTTTTGAACTGATGAAGGATGAGGACAAGTATTGCTGGAAAATCTCATATAAGAGCTATATGATAATCTAAATGATACGAAAAGATTGTTTTAATGTCTTAAGAATTTCTGGTTTTCGGATTGTGAAATTCTGAATTTGCTTACCTTTTTATCTGAATCATTTTTTTCCACTACAGGCAAATGCGATGCAGAAAGTACGGCTGCTTTCTTTTTTTCTATCTTTTTAAAATGGCATAAAATAAGGACAGGTAGTGTTGGATAAGTTATCATTAAAATGCCTATTAGAAATCTAACTAGAAAATCGCGCATATCTGAACTATCACTCATCACGGTACTGGAAGAAATGTAAGGAAATAATCGAAATGAATCGCTTTTATTTTTGTGATATACATATGGTACTACATATGTAAATTAGATATCTTTAATATAGAAAGGACTTTATTTATTCGTTTGAAGGCACTAAGTGCAAAAAATTTGGCGGATTTTTCCTTCAAAAAAATCAAAAAAATTTCCTTTTGTTGGTGCCGAAGTCTGCTTCATTATGCTCAGGCATATTACACCCTACACAGTACAAAATATTATGTAATTGCAACTTGATAGTCACATTTAAATTTGACAGGTTATAGGTCAGGTTTCGTGGATCTAAATTGTATCCATACATAAAAAGGAGAAACTATTGTCCTATTACTGTAGGACTGAATCCTTTAACAAATTTTATGCCGCAAAGAAAGAGGAAAACATTGAAAGCTATACAAATATCTTTTATCCTTAAAGATCTCGGCTGTAGAACTGGTTATATTTCAAATTACACTTTCATGCAATTCAACCTATAATCCACTTCCAGTTGCTCTCTGAGTCCAAAATACTTCCTGCAGTAACATTAGCCCAATTTATCAATGAATAAATGATATTCAGATCATAGTAATACCAGTAACAATTATCGTATTTATTTCCAAAAAGAAACAACTCTTCAAATATTTAAAAATTTAAATTCTTCACTTCTGTTTTTTCTGAAATAAACCGCACTTAAAATGAATGAAAAAGAAGGTTTTCGAGAGGAATAATTTTGATAGTGCTGTCTTTCAAAAAACATTGAAATGAATGAGTAAGCGCGAGCTTTCTTTAATGCGTTAAGCCTTAAACAAATTGTTATCTGATGTGATCGAGCAATTTGAGCAAGCAACAATGCAGTTGCAAAATACTTCCTTCCTCATATTGCCAGCACTATTATATACCATTGACAAAGCAGTAATCAAAGCATTTCTTTGTAACGGTTAAAATGTGCGTTTGAAAAGAACAATATCTAAGGCAAGCTTGATAGCAAAAACATCGACCTGCTTTATGAACTCTCGGAAACGATACCGAGTTCAAAAATTGTCAGGTCGTGGGAGAGTTGTGGCAAATCTGAATAATTCAACAACCTGATATATGAGTAGACAAAAACATGAAAGTTTGATTAATTAATGATTTTTCCTGAGAGATGGATAAATTAACCGAGATTTTCATTTAAAATCTCCCAAGCCCCCTCACTATTCAAATGAGAAATTGAAAAGTTCTGGTCAGTTGTCCAGTGGTGATATATTATTATTTCTGGTAATACATTAATATTTCTGCTGACATATTATTATATGTGGAATCATTCATTCATATCACTAATGTTAGAAAAGGCTTCTGTAAAGACAATTCTTCTAATATATTGAAATGATAAGATTTCTAATTTGACCTCCTCCGTCAATTCTGGTCAGTTGTCCTGTTGATTTTTCAAATTTGATAGCATGGACGAAAGGTGGCTTAACAATTCATTTTGTTCTTTTTTTGAAATAAAAAAAAAGTGCGAATTGTTTTCCAAGCGATTAACTATAATCGCATTATCCCATTCGATTCTGACCGATCGTTCCTGAGTGAATCAAATGAATTCTCCTTCCGTTCTGCAAAAAATGATCACGCCTTCGAATCCCCACTTCCGCTCCGATGAGAAAACTCTGTAAGTATGCATTCAATATATCAGTCAATACTAACATATGACCTGCAAAATGATCAGTGATTTGAGATCAGCGAGAATTGTCACTATCGATTGATCAAGATATGTGGTGAAATAGTCAGTTGTTCGAAGAACAGAAATAAACCAAATTGCAGAAATGGCGTTTCGTTTTAATTCATAATGATGTAAGTTGTAAATCAAATTTGTACGACATCTCCTAAAATATTTCGGTTTTAAAACAGGATATTTTTAAAAAATTTTTTGCATCGCTCGAAATCCCTTGAATTTTTTGAGATTTCATGCAAATTTCTCTCAATTGTCTGATTAGAGTAAAATGGTAGTATAGCTGGACAGATTTTCCATCCCTTTCATGAATAATTGAAAGACCTAACATTAATTTTCCGTACGAAGAATATGATGGCAGCAAATTGCATTCGTATGGTTCCAATATCACTTTCTTAGAGTGATAATTTACTTAGTTCGGGCAAATGCAAATGATGGTATGAAATATGAAGTTTTCAACATTTCACTACTTGCTCTAAATACCTTCAAGCTTTTGATTATCTGTCTAGGAAGTTTCCACATTTGTAGAGGTAATTAAGAATAATTTCCATTAGAAGTAATATGAATAATTAAACAACCTCATACATAACAAAAAAGTTAATTTATTTCTGTCGATTTAATAATAATAATGTTGGAAGGGAAGAGGCAGAGATATTCACACAGTTTAAACTTCATCTTTTGCATTTATATGAAGTTGCTATTTGAAACAAAATGGTCGTATTCCTCGAAACGTCTTCCCAGGTAATTTTCTCTCGTAATATTCCAAATAACTAATTAGAAGTGAAATAAATCTGCATTAATTTAAAAAAAAAAATTGTCACGGTTCAATTACCAGCACTTTCCATTTCGCCGTCGCTTTCACTTCAAAAATCTTTAAAAAGCGAAACAATGAAAAGCAAGTGATTAGACAATCGACAGTCGGAAATTCCAGTACTCTTCGAGCTTGCCTTTAAAAATAAGCAGTCAGTTATAAATATCTTAAACAATGCGGATAGTTCTTTTATCTCAAGTTCATATGGTCTTAACTTAGCTCAAGATTAAATTTTCAGAGTAATTACTGATATGTTGGCACCTCGCTGTCATGTATATTTTGTTCTTGATTTAATTATTAGAAATGTGTCGTTTTGATAGAGTAATATGTAAATGTTTTCTCAGTTATTATGAATATTTCATCCTTCCACTAAAATCGCCACCATTTTGTTGACAATATGGTGGTGATTCAGATATACTCAAATACATATACCATTCCGATATACTCGAAAAGTAGGTAAGTCAAAAAATCAATCAAATTTGAGTGTTATTTAAGTTATAGTACATGACTGAGAAAACATTTACATTTTACTCTATCAAAAAGACACATTTCTAATAATTAAATCAAGAACAAAATCAATAATATCCCTTCTTAATTTTAGAAATTCATTTGGATTTTAGCACTACCACAATTCATACAAAAAAAGCTATTTGATACAATAATTTTTCCAGATGTCAAATAAATACTAACATCGAAAAAATGTTTTAAAAAAAGTTTAAAAAATGACCGATTTATGAACAGCATCTCAATTTTTATTAGGTAATTGGGAATTTCTTCCAACAGAAAATCTAACACACAGCCATTGTGCTTTGCAAGAGGATTACACATGACTTTAGATAATTTTTTAGCACCTTGCAAATTATTAGAGCCATTATAAAATAAATTCACGAATTATTCTTAGAAGAGCGGCATGGAGTTTGCTTCAAATTATTTTCAGATTTTAGGTTATTTTCATTTGAAACGTGCCCAACCCGAAGCATATACAAAATCCTAGCCATATAAGACTGTCGGAAAAGACCGAAGCAAATTTTTCCTCCAGCATTTTGTATTGATTTTGACTGTGCAGCATGTAGTGAATGATAACGTTTCAATTTTTTTTCCTTATGACTCAAATCGTTTTCTCTAAAATTTCATTTCAAAAATTGTTCAGCCAGTCTTATGAGAAAATTTACTTGGAAGAAAAACGCATGTCAAGATTAGTTACATGCATCTTTGAAGTATAACAATCAATTAATTATTGCAATTAAGCATTCGTTTATCATCAAGTATTTCAAGAAAGATACAATTGGTTCTTTACATTTTGCATCTTTATGTTTTCAAGCTTGTCACTTTATGGAAATGATTGGGTTATTATTTAAGGTATCTCCTAAAGATATGAACAACTGAAAACATTATTTATGCAATGGTAGAAATTTAATACATGTACGGCAAATCACTGTTACCTGATCCAGCGTATATAGAGCGGCTGAAAACTGTAATGATCGGGCATTTTTTATAGTAACACATTTTCGATACCGATCACTGTGGATTTTGGAAAGCACACGGTTAGACGCGTTTCAAGTGTTAACATGTGTCTCACTGATAATTAGGTATAAGTAAGGGATTACTTTACAGAACTTTTACCGGTAGTGAAAGCCCGTACCGTATCCTAACATAAATGTTTAATGAGCTGCTGAAATGAACAGAAATATGCTTTCTGAACATCTTATTCCATCCTTACCAATGATAAATGGCTGATGCTAGAAGAGTTTGCGTCGATGACTTCGAAGTGAGTAGATTGGCTTCAAAAATTTTGAAGCACAAGAAAATTTTAAAAAAATGCATATGCGAAATGTAAAAAAAAAGATCTCAGTCGTTGCTAGCTAATTAATCTTTATTGTTTGATTGAAAGAAAAATAAATATTTCGAAAAAAAAGTGAGATCTTTTTCTACCACAAACTAGTCTATTTATTTATAAATACTTAAATGTCATTTTTTGTCTTTGTATGCAAAAGGAAACAGAAACAGTCGAAAACCTTTCATTATGTCATTTAAAATAACTGAATAAATGTCCATAAAGTAAACAGCGGAAGAAAAAAATCATGAGGGACATATGAGGAAATGCGGATAGGTCGAACTTGATCAGAAAATTAAAAGGAAGTCTTTCAATAGGGAACGAATCCGTGAGATTTTCATGATTACTGTGGATCAATTTTTATCGAAAAATAAATCTCCTCGAGAAAAATTGCTCATTTCTTCGGACGGTTAAATTTTTGGGTTTCGCTAAAGCGAATTCAAGGAAAAAAATTGTGATGCAGAAGTTCGAACAGGTATAAAAAAGAGGGAAGAAATAAATTCGAAATAAAAAGTGGTTTGAGAGTCTGCATTCCACAATTAGTTATGCAAAGTAATTCATTTACTCAGGACACAAAATGCAGTTTTAAAAAAGTGGGAATATCATTATAAATGCAAATAAAATTTTGACGGAAAACGGAAAATCATTTTGGGAATAAATTTTTTAACATAGAATTGAGATGTAAATTACGTTAAATTAAATGATCCTGAAGTATGGAGGACAAAGAGGAAAAGAATGATTATTCACTGTTTGGTGATAAAGTCAAAAGTTGAGGCGGCTCGAAGCGTCTTCAATCCTCTATTTAGTTGGAAGCTTCGCCCTGAAGAATCTTTACATCCCAAAGGAACAAAAGACATTCCACAATGAGGCAGGCCTGAAATAAGATTGCATTAAAATTGATTTTTAGTTATAGTGAATAAAAAATTTTGTAATTAGGAACTAAATCGGATACTATGTAGTAAGCTCAAAATTGGAGAAGTCGTGGAATTTAGGTTAGCAAAGATTAAGCCGGAGAGCTCAAATCAGAACTGAAGTAAAGCCGAATTAAATGAAACTAAATATGTGAGGTTAATTCTTGTAAATTGTTTGCAAGTATCGATTATAATTTCGAAAGTTAGGCGGTAATTTCAGTTTGAAAAATTTTGCTTAGTTTAACTTTTCGAATAACAGCAAGAAAATTACGAACGGTAGTAATGATGAGGGAAGTTCGACTACTGTCCATTTCAATGATGAACCAGATCAAAAGGATTGATGCAATCAGAAAAAGAATCACGCACACCGCCGAATATATTCGTTCCTGAAAATGATACAAGTATTCTCATTGCACTTAAAGGAGTGATATTTTACAATCAGTAGATCCTTACTACTTACATACGGTCTATTCAAATCCAAAAAAAAATCGATTTTGAATTTCGTTTTGAATTCCATTCCATTTCTGACTCTTAATCTTTTTTAGTTATTATGTAATAGTGAAATAGTGGGAAAATATAAGAAAGCAAAAAATTTCTAATGAATGTAAACCATTTTCCAAGCAGTGATGTTGAGGAAATTGACGATGAAAAGCACAAGATTAATGATCAGAACGACAAAATTCAATCCAGAGCAATATCCAATTCGACCTTCACCGAAACATGATCGACCACCATACCTGCAGTAGTTTTTTTTTTTTTTTTTTCAAATTTATGATAAAATGAATTGCAATAAACCATTTCCCAAGTAAGGCGGACTGTTTGTTTCCCAAGATATTCTACTGTACTGGAATCAGTTAGCATAAATTTTTTTTTTAAAAAAAATCTTGTATCGGTTATTCTTAAATGGAACTTGGAGCTGATTGCATAAAATACCATGCAGTGCAAAGAAAAGAGCAGACGACGAAGCCGAGAATAATCTGCACAATTTTGATTATACCGCGATTGCTAGTCAAATAGCGGGTGTTCAGGCTGATGTCACCCATTTTTCTTGCAGTTGTGGTATTAGTTAGTCTAATGTGGAATTCGAAATCTGTAGGATCTGTAAACATTGAAATTATATTTTTCGGTGATAACTGAATAAAAATCATCATTACCGAACATTTCATATTCTTGAATATTTTCGAAAAATGACTTTACACTGTTAAAGGAAAAAAAGAAAAGATTGAAATCGACAAAAAAAAAAAAAAAAAGAAATTAAAATTTGTCAAAAACTATATGTTCGATTTATGAAACTGTAAAAGAGCTAAATACCTCATATTAATAGTTCAGTTCAAATAACAACCCTAACTGATATCAACGAGGCAACAATAAAATGATGCAGGAGATGCTAAGAACGCATTACGACATAAGTGCGGTGGCAACATATAAACATGCAAAAGAAACCAGATCCAGTAATCGTTCAGTTGAGATTGGAAGGGTGACAAAGTCAAATGTCAGTAACGAGAGATGAGTGGGAGGAAAAAGAAATTCATACTTCCCATAAAGAACTATAATCTTTTATCACTCCTTTTTCGTTGGCATTTAAAATGGTTCACTCAGTGCGTATCTTTATAGCGCATTCTCTTACGTATGTTGCTCCATCCTGTCGATGAACAATACCTTCAAGTACTCTTGCACTGTGATAACTCTCGAGGAGACAATCCTTTTTGCTTATTGAGAATAGTGCAGCTTTTATAAGTGTATAATAATGGGTAAAAACACCGGAAAATTCATTCACATTGTCAACAATCATCAATACAAATTATGTGAGCTATTACTTATACTGGCAGTGCTTTGGCCCTTTTTTTGCCAAAATGAGGAAAAAGTTCTTTCGCTTATTTGAAAAGATAAAAATAAAATTCTTGAAGTTTAATTTGTTAATTACAACATTGAATGAATTCAATGACAAAAAGAAAAATTCTTTCAATTAAAGGAATATATGCATCACTTTTTAATTTGTTACCATATTCAAATGAAAGCTATTGTAACTCATTAATTAACAGTGTCCCATAACAATGTTACCACTAATTAAAACACTAAACCACCAACTGCTAGAACTTCCAGAAATTTTTACGGCTGTTTCATAAACTTGAAAAGATCTATTTTTCTAAATTAATGCAATACAATTTTTCCAAAATCAACAAAACCTCATCATATTGTAGCAAAACATCTTCTGGTCAAATGTATGTTTCCAAAATCTATTTTAAAAGTACATTCAACAAAACTTGAACAGTTTCAAGAATTTTCAGGAGCAGCGCTTCAGCTATTGAAAGAACAAACTAAAAATGATATACTGGAGGTTTAAAATTTCGCAATGGAATGATGCTCGTCAAACTAGAAGAACTCATAGGAAAACAGTAATCTCGAAGTAACATTAGCATAGTTCCACAACAAATATTCAATGACATTCAGATTCATTTTCATTTGACGTCTTTTTTTCAGTTAAATTTTTGACTTTTACTTTTCCCATAGAATTAAAAATTTTTTCAAGTTTTTTCAAAATAACATTTCAGGAGAGTAGAATAAAAATAGATTTTTCTAAACTTCGCAAGAATTACTCATTGTCTTTCATCATAATATAGAAACTAGGAAGAACCACTCTCAACTTCAAAACAAATTGTAGTATTGCTTGATTCGACAAAGGAAAACAAAATGAAAGCGATAATGGTAAACAAAATTGTTGAGTGATGTTTAAAGGTAATAACAATATTTCTGGCAGCTGTTAATAACTAAAATAACTGAGATATGAAGGTATTACTGAACATGAAGTTCACATGTGCCCTACTACTGATTAACTACGATTGTTCATATTTTCAATTTTACACTCTAAACAACTTTTCTTTCTTTCTTCAAACTTATAATTAATAATTTGAAAGAGTGAAATAAATAGGACAAAAACTCACATGAGATGTATCAATGGTTGCAAGAGGTTAAAATGCGCTATTTCATCTACTTTCACATTATTATACTCATCCTTTGTGGTGGTTCTGTACATTTGAATTTAAGTCTTTCAGTGCATTATTCTAAAATCACAGACAAGTGATTTCTCGGGAACAGTGAACAACAGAAGGAAACAGATAAGCAATGTATTGCACATTTCAGTGACATTGCAGCCTCCCTCCATTTCTGCGACCAAATGTTTCAACGCTAACAGAGAGTATTAAATTACGACATTAACTGAGAGAGTATCAGAGAAAATTGTTTATCACAATTTCGATTGTATTATTCATAGAGGGGTCTTTTGCAAAATAAAACCCTTTCAAAACGTTTCAAATTTCAATTTCAAGAAACTACTTTCTCTAACCCTTTTTCTAACTAACAGATAGTAATAACCACAACACCAGACAATAAAGTAGAAATGAAGTGGAACAAACTCATTTACTCAGCATAATTGCAAGTCAGTAAAAATTGGTAGCGGAGGTAATACTTTGAAAAATTTTCAACAATTTATACTTTCTGAATTGACATAAACTTTTTGACAACACACATATGTGTGCATTTGTTATTTCTTTCAGGATTGTTTAATTGTTATTCAGGTAAACATTCCGTAAAATATGCGCAATACAATAATAATTGTCAAGATCATAGAAATCCACTTTGTTGTGTACTATCTCCACTTTTCTTTCGTTACGATGAGTGAATGAACATATAGGCCTGTATTGATTTCACATTGCGTTGGATTGTTGTTGAAGGTTAAGCTATGGTAAAAATGGATGAATCATCGCTCATAAACGACATCCGACTTTGCGATGAATCATTGTTTAAAAATAACTTTCTGTTTTGAGAAAAAACTCTTAAACACACCCATACATACATCATAACATTTCTAAATATGAAACAGCACTCGAAATTAACCATAAAAGTATAGTTTTGTAATTATTTAAATGTTTAAATTGAATGATTTGACAGAAAGAATTGATTGAGTAAAGATCCATTTACTAGCAATCGAGTATTCATTTTACTATAACATTATTGATCAAAAAGAAGGATTAAAAAATATCAGCAGGTGATAAAAGATGTTCAGGTATTTACCATAGGTATTTACTTTTCTTTGATAAATCGCCGCACTATTCCAATATGTTCCAAATTAACGCATTGAAAGGAAAAGCGCAGAAAAGCACATGGAGATATGCTTTCCATTTATAGATTTATGATTTTCTCATGATTTTCAAATTAGAAAATTATTACTTGTCCATTATTAAATTATTCTTTTTTTTTTATTAAATTATTATTTATTTGTTAAATTATTACTTATTTTTTTATTACATTATTACTTAGAAAATTATTAAATTATTACTAATTTTATTATTATTCCATCATCGGATAGTGACAAACCTTAGAAAAAACGAGAGGAAATATATAAAATTAATTATTCCATTCGAGCATAATAAAATTGAAGTAAAATTTGAAATAAATAAAATTTCGATGAGGAGTAGAACCAGAAACTTGAAATTTTTTATTGATTCGTAGAGTAATTTCCAACAGCGCCTCATTGGTTAATTGATGCATTTGGACGCGCAGAAAATAATCTCAAATACAGCAGCAGTAGCTTTATATTTTACTGGCAGAAATACAAGAAGGAAGAGTTATGATTGAAGGAGGAAGAGGAGAATGTCTGTCCTCTAATCATCGAAAATTAAAAATGTATCCTCGAAAACATTTGCCATTCGTAAACATCGCAAGAAATTTAACACTATTATTATAGGACACTGGCATCGCGCGGTCATGGCTTTTCTGCATGACTAAAATTAATAGACAAAAACAAAAGATGAGGAAAAAAAATCCACTATGATCGGATTCATAATGTGCTGGAATTAACGGAACAATAAAGCTTAAAGTTAAAAGATATTCAGACTAAAGAGGTTTGAAAAGGATCCTGCCGGATCTACTAACAGCTGCTAAAATTTGGCAGATCTGTCGTTGGAGCACAGTTCAATTTAGCAATCTTCAATCGATATATCAGAACCAAGCACAACAGTTAACATTTGCAAATGGAAAATGTTATTCCGTTTGAAATGTCTGATAGTTTGTGTAGAGCGGGAGTGTTATTAGATGATTTATTACCACTTAATGTGTAACTCCGATATGACCTCGTAAAAAAGCATACTGATACTGACTCATGAAGCTACTTTTTTTTAATCTAAATAGATCTTTCGATATTCAATTTATTTCCATTCTCGAAGAGACTTTAAAATACTAGCAGTAAACAAAAATGCTAATATTCATTTTACAGGAATTTGTTAACTTCATAACTGAAAGATAGAGTGCCATCCGAGAGATATGGTTAGGTAATCCTTTTACTTCTATGTATTGTTTATGTATTCATATCACTCAAAATACTCCTTCAACAAATCGTCCCTCTCTGTTTATTTAATGTCACCTTTCTGCTGGCACTTTTTTAAATACCCAATAAAGCTATAGTGATTTTAAACTGTATTTTCATTGCTATGGAATTCTTAAGGAACAATTTCAAAATAATATGGAATTGTCTAAAAAAAATTAGTCATTGTTCCAATTTTATGCCTTTCGCATTTGTCGATACGTTCTGTAAACATATGAAAGACATTAATTATGCTCCGTATGTTATTCCTCATTGTATTCATGGTCCGGCAGTTATTGAAGAATCATGAAAGAGATGTTGGTAATGCTGCTATTTATTATACTGACTTTTCGAATAAATTTATTGAAATACTCTTGTGCTGCAGGTGTTCAAGGCGATTCATGCAGTTGGAACGTATGTGAAATTTTATATTTAAAGTTTACAGAATACAGCGGTGGAAGTTGATTTAAACATGACAATTTAGTTATATCTTTCATAAGAATAATAAGTGTCGCAAGAATTTTTTGTTAGGATAGCATTACACTTAAAGAAACAATTGTGAGTAATTATTTTAGAATATTACTATCATTCATAATTGTGATAAGTTTCCGACACTGTAAAATTTTTTTTTTTTTGCTCAGCAAGATGAAATTAAACATTAATATGAAGTAGAATTCTAGAAATGTAATCGCTGGAGCGGGGAAAAAGATGTACTGAATATTCATCTAATCTGTCATACGCATGATGATCCAGGCTGGATTAAAACTATTGATCAGTACTACTATGGATGTCGGTTATTGGTTGATTAAATAATTTCGAAATTATTTTCAAATATTTATAAATTGGTATCGAATTAAAACAATATAAGTGAAAAACCATTTTGCAGCTCAGAAAAAAAAAACAGCAACTGGAGTGCAATACATTCTCAATACTGTAATGGACGAGCTAGAAAAGGATGAAAACAGACGTTTTACGTGGTGCGAGACGTCATTTCTATGGCGTTGGCTCGTTAATGACAAGCAAAAGAAGCGAATGCAAAAACTTGTCCAGCAAGGTAAGCATATCGAAAAGTAAGAAGTCAGATGGATTTTATACAATAAATTACCTAATTTTAGGACAAATCGAATTTGTTGGTGGTGGTTGGGTACAAAATGACGAAGCTGCAGCTTATTACATTGATATTATTGATCAAATGACACTCGGTCTACGAACTTTAAAAAAATATTTTGGCGATTGTGGAACTCCACATGTCGCATGGCAAATCGACCCATTTGGTCATAGTCGAGAAATGGCTAATTTACTAGCATTGGTTAGCTTTTTTAATTGAAAATTAAACTTTTAATTAACTTGTGCTCGTTTTGGCAATAACTGATCTTTTTTTGGGTATCAGGCCCTACTGATAAAATTCCTAACAATATGAGACATTAAATTATCTAAAAGAATGAAAGAAGATGGAGAAACAAAAATAGAATCAAAATTAGGAAAAAGAATAGAAGATGATTGATTCACTATAATTAAAGCTAAAATGAAAGGAGAACTAATTTTCATCCACTTTTTCCAGATGGATTTTGAAGCTGTTTTCTTTTCTCGTCTTCATTTCTTAGAAAAAGAAGTTCGTGTGCGAAATTCGAGCCTGGAATTTGTTTGGGATAGTTCTGATGATCTCAGTAAGAATTATGTTGTAGTATTTGCATAACGGATGAAAATGAAATCTCAACAGTATCTAAATGACTGCAAGAATATTTCAGAAACGAACATCTTAACAGGTGCATTTTACTGGGATAGCTATGGCCCACCACCAGGGTTTTGTTTTGATCGTGAATGTCTCGATGAACCAATTATGGATGAAGCATATTTGGAAGAATATAATGCTGTCCAGCGTGTCAACGAATTCATTGAACACGTAAAAAGACAGGTTTCCCACTGTTGCAAATATTTGGAAACAAACACTGAATTTTAATTATTTCAGCTTCATTTAAACACTTATAATATGAAGTTTATGAAACCTTCTTCATCATTTCTCTTTTAGGCTTTGCATCAACGAACTAATCATTTGATGCTTTTAATGGGAGGCGATTTTCAATATACGGCAGCAAATCAATGGTATATCAATCTCGATAAACTCATTTCACTTATTCGGAAAAACAAAGTATATCTTGAAATCATTTAATTCGTTCGAACAGTTCAAATCTGAATCATGAAAAGTTTCACGGCGCCAACATCTTTTCAGACTTTGAATGCAAAAATTAATATCTTTTATTCGACACCTTCGTGTTATCTAATGGCACTGAAAGAAGCGCATCCAAGATTACCGACGAAACTGGATGATTTTTTCCCTTATGCATCCGCTGAGCATAGCTACTGGACTGGTTTCTTCACCAGTAGGCCCACATTTAAGGGTTTCATTCGACAGAGTAGTGCATTATTGCAGGTACGAAGTTGCTTGTTCAAAGTCCAAGTTAATAAGTTTGCATAAATTTAAAGCGCAGATATGTAGATAGAATCACTTGGACTGAAAAAAGAAAGAGAAACTTTCTTAATTCCCGAATATTTGGTTATTTTTTCGGTCAAGAAGAGGCAGCGAAATAGTTTGTCCATGCACTCAGCAAAGATTGAAGTGCACTTATTATTATTTACTTTATTACATAAATGGCTTAGAGGACTAGATTATTACAGCTTGTTAAACAACTTCAATCATCTATAATGCAAACGACAAATAATAACATACTACGAAATGCCGTAGCACTTGCGCAACATCATGATGCTGTTACGTAATACTTTCATTTCTTCTAACGCCTACTTTTACTCTTTGGTGAGAAAAGAATTTCAACCTTATCTGTTGCAATGTGCGAGCACGAGCCTTTTCAATATTTTAATTTAGAAACAGCAGTCAAGATAAATGTTTCTAGCTGACATATTGTGCGCAACTAGTCCAAATTGCTTTTGCATTAATTTGTTGATGCAAACGCGAAATCATTAAAAATTACTGTTTTCATTTTATTTCGAATTTTCATTTCAGTGGCACAGCACGGGAAAATGTCACCAGAGATTATGAACTCCGCCTTTCTCGTGGTTGGGACGAGGCCGAAGTATTTATTAGTTATTTGTTGCATTATCTTTTTATTGCTGTTATTAAAATTAGAAGAAATGCGAAAAGTGATTAAGGAAAACAGTTTCTCTAAAAATATTTAGCCTTAGTCCTAGCAGATTTATGAAGCTCTCAGTGGCCAAAGCGATATTATAAAAAATATCTAACAACATTTCTCATATTCGTAATTTTTTCAAAAGATCGCTAATATATTAATTTTTTTCTATTTTGAGGTAGCTATCAACGATGTATTTATGAAGTCAATCCCCAAACAGAACAAAATGGTTCCCGAAAAACAAATCATTTGCCGCGATATCAACGTAACTATATGTAATTCTACCAGGTTCTTACCTTATGCAACACCTATATCTAAAAAAGGTTAACCAGTGGGTATTGGAATATATGATAATTAAAGCGAAACAACTGGTCTTTATTAAAAATAGCAATTAGTCAGTGCTCTCGAGGACATTCAAAAATCTCCGATATTGTTGAATGGTTCACGATGCTCAGAAGCATAATGCTATTGGAAGCTCCAAAATGTTTGTGCGCCATCTCGTCGCTAACCTTAATTGTATTCTCATTAAGAATTTTGCAGCGATGTAGGAAACAATATTCTGTCCCTTCAGAATCTTTTTTAATTTTTCCGATTCTACGGTAACGGAACTATTGTTGTATATAATTCAAATTCCCATCCGCTAAATACTGTGTTACGGATTCCGTTCTACTCACTACCAGTTACTGTCTGGTCATTCGACGGGAAACCAATTAACGTTCAGGTTTGCTCTCATTAATGCAAAATGCAAATTGAAATTTCTGAACAGCTTTGTAGATAACAAGAATTGCAAGGATTGGTTAAGCAACCGAAATCTAAAAGATAATTGTATAAAGTGTAAAGCTGTAGAATACTGTAGAGTATTCAAAATGTAGAATATTCTGAAGGTCCGTGTAGCTTTCTAGCCGTTAACTCTTTCGAGAAAGGTTCAAATGTAGGCTTAAAATGCCGTATGTATCATTCTGAAATAACCTTACTAATTTAATCTATTTTTTAAACATTTCAAATAAAGACCTTCCCGGAAATAGTTGAAAAAAAAAGCTTGAATTTTCGAAATACAATTAATTAAAAGATATATTCCGATCAGTTTCCAGATCAATAAAGCTTTCTACAATGGTGCACAACTCAGGAAATCATTAAGTGCTCCTTATGAATTACTTATTCCAGCAAACGTACCTGCGCTTGGTTTCACAACGTTTTTTCTATCTAATCAGACGTACATTTTGTTTCTACTATATTTATTTTAGAACTGGAAATTAGACAGCTAACATTAAGAAATTAAATATTTCATACAAAAGCAAATAAATAAAACATTCAACGGTGGCGAAATTATAAATTTTAGGGCCATAAAAAAGGTCGAATATGCGAAGCATTACTCAGTACAAAAAGCAATCAAAAAAGAATATGGGAAAGCCAATAAAACCGTAATGAGGAACGAGGCAATGCTTTCATATGTGCCAAATTCTACATAATTAATTAATTACTGGATAGCTTGCACTAAGCAAATCTAAAATCGATTGACCACGAATTATTTTTTTTACACTCTCTGGCAATATAAGAAATAAAAGCTGAAATTTCGTGATCTTTTCAAATAAAGATTTTGGTAATTTTTCTGCATAAATTGAAACATTATTTAAATTAAATTTGCAATTACGAATTACGCTCATATCCTATATATAAATTTACAGTACATTGAGCTCACATTCGATAACACTGGACAGCTAATGTCGTTGAAAAACCGAAGAACTGGGAAAACCGTTGCATTCAAGCAGGAATTTCTTGTTTACAAAGGAATGGGTTTCGCAAACTATATGAATCAATCATCAGGAGCTTATATTTTCCGACCAAACGGTACCCAGGCAGAGCAGATATCAAATATCACAACAGTGCAGTATGTCGAGGCGGGTTCTACAATATATATTTTAGTTTGTTATCTGTGTGGGAATTTAAATCTAAAAAGACTAGAAACCAATAAATGATGGGAGATAAGTAGTTTGTTTAACTTACAGGGTTCATTAATAAATGAGACAAGACAGATTATTGCTCCATGGATCAGCCAAGTGATTCGCTTGTATCGCAATAAGAATTTAGTGGAATTTGAATGGACTATTGGGCCGATACCAAAAGAGATGAAGTATGCATGAAATTCGATTTCTATTGGAAACAAATGTGAATATTTTCCAAATACGTGTAGAAAAAGATAATGTAGCGATAACGTTTTAAGATAATGTTTTTAATGAAAGCAAGCAGATCAAGTCTGATTTGAATTTTTACATTTTCTTCGCAGATTTTCGATTTATTCACTTATTGTTTTTCTGGTTTAGTAATTCAGTAACAAAGGAGATTATTACACGATATACAACAGATATAAATTCGGCGGAGGTATTTTATACCGATTCAAACGGACGGCAAATGATGAAAAGAACGTAAGTACAGTAAGGGGTTCATTTTTGCTAGGTTGCATCCTTGCAGTTTGTATTTTTACTTTTTTTTATTTTGTCAAAAGGAGAAATGCATGCGTTTTTCTATTGGTGTGTTCTAGCGGAGTGTTCCAATTTATCCCATTATCGTTTCATAATTTGTCCTGTCTTCATGGATATTAATCCTCTCTGAAAGTTACTTTTACTTTTAGCAGAAACCATTATCCTTCATTCTCCTATACCAATACGGAACCAGTAGCAGGAAATTACTATCCCATAAGTAATCGTATTTATATTCGAGACTCGCTAAATCAGTTAACTATACTTACGGATCGCTCTCATGGTGGTACCAGCCTAAATGATGGACAAATTGAAATAATGGTATTACATATAGATTATACTTTTACGAATCTGTACTGTATATATTTCTGTTCGCAAGTACAAAAATTTTCAGCAGTAAAATATATGAATAAACTGAAAATTTGTTTCCAGCTCCATCGTAGACTATTTTACGATGACAACTTTGGCGTTGGTGAAGCGCTGGATGAGTTAGGTGATACCGGACAAGGGCTAGTTGTTCGAGGACGACACTGGATCATAATGGAAAGTCCTAAAAATTCGGCAAAACTTCACAGGCCACTTGCCTTGGAACTATATAATTTGCCATTAATTACATTTGCGGAGCGCAAAATAACACCGTGGGATTATGGTCGAACATTTATTACTGAGGTTATTTGATGAATAAGAAGCACTAAGTGAAGATGTAAATCATGTTATTGCATCTTCTCCTTCAGCAAATACAGAAATGAAAGAAACAAATTTGATTTATTTGCAGTGAAGTCTTAAAAACCAATGTTCCAGACCAAAACAGTCATTTTTTCTAGTATTCTGCTTTGAATCGATCGCTTCCATTGGCTATCAATGTTCTAAGCATGGAAATGTTGGCTCCAAAACGTATTATCATTCGTCTTGAACATATTTTCCAAGGTGACGATGATAAAAATTTAGCGCAACCCATCGAAGTCGATTTGAATGTAAGCATTTTTATTTTTGCTATGCGTTAAAAAATAAAAATAAAAATGTATTATTTCTGCCTACAGATATGAATGATTCATGAAATTTTAATGCCTTTATAATAAACGAATTGCCCGTATTCCCATGCAGCCCCGCTTCAAAGGATCGCGACTGCACATCGAGCACGAAAAAACGGGCCTTATCAGACCTGTCACCAATCATCACATTTTTCATTTCAATCATTCCGGACCTTCCGTCATTATGCTTCGCTTTTATTTTCCCACTTTACATCAACTGTTAAATAACAGTGAACTTTCTATCATCACAGGGCTTATTTGCTGCATTCGATATTGTCTCAGTAGAAGAACTCAATCTTTCAACGATGAAAAAGAGAACTTCTGAAAAGTTTGCACAGAATAATCCGTTCAGAGCGAATCCGAGTTCTTCAACACTTTTTGAAAAAGGTGGAAATTTCATTTATTTTCAGTTAATATGGAAATTTTTCGGAACAGAAACAGATTCTGTTGAACTGATTTTGTTCTTTTTCCAAATTTAAATCTATTAATTATACTCACTTGCTTTGATAGTATTCCGCAACAGATATTTTTGTATTAAATTTGGAGTTCTATGCCCTTCAACATATTTGTCAATTTGATTTTCATACAATTTCGCCTCATCTAGATAAATATTTTGTTGCTTACGACAGAGTGTAGGATATGAATAAAAGTTATAGCAAGTTTAAAGAAAAAATAAAACCATTGATCAATGCGAAATAATCATTAATGATAATGGATTAATCAATTGATTTGCCTTCAAATGATTGCGGGTGTCGTGCCAGCATGAAAAGAAATATCTTAGTGTAAAAAAAGAATAAGATTTGCAAAACTTTTCAATATGATTTCTTTTTAAAACTCGAATTCCTTTTTAAATTTTCAACGACGCCAACTTCCTATGATTTGATTTTATGAAATTAAAATTTTTGGCAGTTGAAAAAGAAATAAACGAAATGAAACATTTGTTTCAGAGTTATCGATCAACTTAATGCCAATGGAAATTCTGACATTGGAAGCCGAAATACGACATGTCGGAAAACCCCAGTATCATTCTTAGCAAGAAGAAAAAGGAAAAAAATTTAACTGATTGGAGATGTCTGTAAAAACAAACAAATAAAATAAGCAATCGTATTTTCTGACACTCTTACAATACACTATAGAAGATTTTCTCAGCTACAGCTATAGTATGGACCGTGGAGCAGTCTGAATATATTAAGTATAAAGCACGTCAAAAACTCCAGGTAGATTCATATCCCGTAGCAGAAAAGGTAACACGTTAAAAATTCCACAGTAGATTCATATCCCGTAGCAGAAAAGGTGACACATCAAAAATTCCACGGTAGATTCATATTCTGTAGCAGAAAAGGTGACACGTCAAAAATTCCA